>JAXQGS010000206.1:0-25521 GCA_037040325.1 Mucor sp. M7501 | reverse complement strand
ACACAAGATTCTTCTACTCGAACAACAGGTATTTCTATACAGTTTTAGATGTAAAATTGGACGAGGAATCCAATGGTACTGATTTCAAAGCAATTTATTTAGTCTGTGGGGAGTAACTGTCAAAAAATGCAAAACACGTTTTCTTGGGAAACGTCTACAAACACTATAGTAAATTGATCCAAAGACACCTTCAAATGTTCCTATGCTCTTCTACGATTATTTTGAGCATAGGAACACTATAGTAAAAAACTTCGTTTTTGAGACGAAAACCTCCATCATTCAAAATTGCCAATTTTTCCCTTGCTAGTACAAGGCAAAATTTTTCAAAAATCGATAATCAACTCGATCCCCAAAAGATCGCTGAAAAGTGATTCCTAACCTAATGTCAGGTCGTAGAACACGATTACACTAGTTTTGAGGCTGAGATCGCGCTTTGTTTGCGAGATACAAGCGATTTAAGCTCTTGATTTTACAGTGGTAAATACATTTGAGGGCTGCTCACTGAACATTGCGCATATTAACATCTGGTTTGATGGTCTGTAGTTTATCATCTATCGAAACAGCGCATTATTAAACTCTTTGTCCATTAAAAAACGCAAGATTCCTAAAAGATTTCTGTACAGATTTACCCAAAAGGCGTATCCAATGCTGATGAGAGACCCAATGATGTGGAAAAGAGTACTGATTAAACATCTTGGGTAAAATACGTAGCCAAATGAATTAGTATGGAATAACTGCCCTTTCAATTAGCACAATGCGGACAAGAGGAACGCGCAAGAAGCTAGGATCGAGTTTGATATTGCCTCAATTTCAGATGTGTTGTATAAATGGTCAAGCTATGCGTGCTCCTTTGAGACACATACACTGGCAGAGGCGAGATATTTACTGACCAGAAACGATGCGATTGCAAAGGAGAATATCTCTTGCTTGACTCTGACATAGCTAGTAGCCTTCCTCTACAATTAAAAACCACATATCGTCCAACAGATAAACAGAATCGAGTCATTTCGTAAGATTCAACATTGCATTAATTGGGTAATCCCGCTGCAGGCACGCGAGCTGTGCAACCCCCATTAGAAAAATCACCGTATAGCGAAGCGAAGGTCGACTTTGTATTCATCATAGTTCTGGGGGGGGGGAGGATTATAGCCCGTGTCCAATTAAAGTCTATACAACATTTTGAAATAAGGTTCTTCAAATTACCAACACTCTCGAATTTGAATACAAAATCCAGAGAGTGGTAAAGCTAAACTGGGAGACTATTACATGCTACTTTTTTTTTTCAGCAAGCTTATAGCCAACATTTGTTGGCATTTGCTTATGTACACGGTCGAAAGAACAAATATTTTATCTATTTCAGTATAAAGGTTTGACTGTAACACCGTGCTACCAATTGAAACTGGACCAGTTAAAAGAGGCAGATGACCCTTGAACGTTCTATTTGTTTACAATTTGTGTAGATGTTATAGGAGTCTGTATCTCAATCTGATAAACACAATCATCATCACCACTCATCAATGGGGGAGGAGAAATCCATCAATATACATTTGTTGTCTATCGTTTGTTTTTAAAAAGTGACTCAAGAAAAAGCCTCAATACAAATCATCATCTAAATATGATTGAAAATGCACAAAACGCAGCTTTCATCCCTTTGATTGCAACTGCAGATTTCAAGATTTTTATTCATTTAAGGATCAGATAAAAGTGTTTAGGGGGCTAAACATGTGTGTATTTGGGTTGCGCGCAGACTGAATCTGATAAAAACTTTTCCCATAAAGATACAACATCTAATCTCTTTTTCTTCTTTTAATCTATACATAAAAATGCCTATCAACATACCCAATCTCTTGGAAGGCAAAACACTAACAGGCGTGCTACCGCCCGAGAAACAACCTCCTATACAGTACTTTTTGCCACAACATAACCAACCTGTATTAATCGACATTGAATCATGTATTGATGATCCTTCACTTGCTCCCTTGGGTAGCCATGTCAAGAAACATGTGAAGAGAAAGAAATCGCACAAGCATACTGGACAGGTCTATCTAGAACCCAAGCAAAATCGACAAGATGTAACATCATCGACTGCTGGCATTGTCATGCTAAGAAGACGAGGCATGGAAACCAACCAGCTAGCACAAGAACTGGACAGCCTATTGCTACCTTCACTGACTCCCTACCTCAAATCTGTTTTCTCGGTCAACAATCAATACACAACGCTCGTGGAATTGGACATTTCCAGAAACAAATTAACTCGGTTACCCAGCCAAATTGGTCAATTGGAGCATCTGCGTATATTAAATGCAACCTCGAATCAACTCACAGAAATACCAAAAGAGCTGCTTGCCTTGAAGGATCTGCAAGTCCTGACTCTGTCTCAAAACCAGATCAAAGTGATACCCCAAGACATGCCTCGACTGCTGCCTCACCTTGTTACCTTTCGAATTGCTGCCAATGCCATCACTTCGCTACCCAGCAGGCTCGATTTTTGGATTCACATGCGTCATTTGCAATTAGGCTCTGTATATGGAGGTAACCGGCTGGTTCAATTACCCGATAGTATCACAGAAATGCCTGCCTTGGAGGAATTAGATGTGTCCTATAATCAGCTCCGCACGCTTCCACATGATCTCGAGTTACAAACATTGCAAGTGTTGAATGTTTGCAGTAATCAGCTGGATTTCATACCAAAGTCAATCGCTCGTTGTTTTCAACTCAAGTCTCTGAATCTCTCAAAGAACCACCTTACAAGTCTACCTGCTGATTTGGTCAACCTCAGAAAGCTAGAGTTGTTGGATATCAGTGAAAACCTGCTGTGCATCATGCCAGCCGAGATCCTGGAGAGGATGCAATCTGCGACTCTGCTCATTACTGGTAATCCTCTCACAAGACCAGGCCATTGTGATCAGAGACAGTCGAGTCAAGATGCGTATGCCCGTATCCTCAAGCAAATGACGAGACGTGGAGTTGCTCGTTCATCACCTGTTGCCTCTCCTTCTCTTTCCCATACAACAATTACACGTGAGCAATGTGGTCCAAGGGGTATGGGCTGCTTACCAGTCAAGCCATCATCATCCACATCTGCATCTTCATCCTCATCATCTTCTGCTTTGATCAATTCCTACTTTCCACTTGTACCCACATCTTCATCGTCATCTCTGTCCTCTTTATCCTCTTCTTCAGCATCGCCTTCAGCATCTGTACCGCCACCACCACCGCCACCAGAAACTTTCTCTGAATCACCTTCTTCTTTACCAACATCAGCAAGCCCCACTGATGATGACATTCACACCAGCACACCACCCTTCCATCTAGTACATCCCCATCAAGATGAAGACGCCTCCATTGATCAGGAACTCTCCTACCACGCTCAGCAACTCAACATTGACGGCTCTCGACCCATTATCCGACCACCCATCACTGAACATCACTTGATTGGCACATCTCGCTCCACCATTGTGCAAGATTCCACCACGACATCCTCACAATATGTGCTCGTTGATTTCCCCAGGGAGTCGCCATTACCCACCGAAACCAAACTTTTGCACTCGCTGCGAGAAATTGCAACAAGAACTATTCTTCGTCATGAGATGGACGTACCATTGGACTGGCTTCCACTGCATTTGGCTCAGGATATCTCTGGCGGAAGAAACAAATGTCGCTCGTGTAGCTACTGCCAAGGCCCCTTTGTCAATGAGTGGGTTACTTCGGTTCAGGTCAAGAGTTTTGGTGGCCATCCTGCTGTCGTGAGACGAGTTCGGTTTTGCTCTACACAATGCTGGTCGCAATGTTTACCCAAAGAGCAATCCAAGTCTGTCATTTGTGTTCATCACCAGTAAAACGCATTTGAATTATATAATATACCCATTTCCATGCATAATTTATATCTATTTATTCTAAATAAATTAATACCGATGCCATGTATATAGTGAAGAGACAAATGAGTCTTTGGTAGCAGGTGAAATGAGAAATGTAGATACTCTGGAAACACGCTTACCTGATTTACCGACAACCTTTGCTGAATGAGCCATGCTGGTGAATTGACTATGGATGTGATCAAGTCAAGACGACAAATACAACAAGCAAGATCAGCGATTCAGATCTTGCATTGACAGGTCGACATCAAGCTTTTTGCGTGATGGCATCTATATCATCATTTACCACTAGTCGAGCTGCGTATACACACCATGTTGAGATTCTTATGTAATGAGGAATCAGCATTTTGTCATATTTCAAATGTTCCGTTTCCATGACAACAACCTTTCGTTGCCATGCCAACATGTGTGCCTTCTTCTATACATGCAAATCATATCCATTGGATCCAAGGTGATGAGATTTTATATTAACACTGTGACTTTTTGTGCACCCTTCCATCACTCCTCTTGGAATCCAGATTATAATAGACACATGATAGCTCTCTGTTCTCCTTCTCTCTCTCTCTCTTTTTCTTTTTTCCACTCATTTTTTTTTGTACGCATAAATATACCACCACCACCACCACCACCACCACAACATGTCACTGATCAATGACCCACTGTATCTAATTCACATCAGTCGCATCAAATTCCTACGCATGGATGAACGTGGTGAACGCATCATCTCGTTCCCGCCAACGGTCATGTCTGACGATTATGTTCGTTTAGCTGCACCTGTATATCCTGAAATGCAGTACTGTTATTCTCCAGTCTATGATACATTTCTCAACAACGAAGGACATGTCACAGCAACAAACATCTCTAGCAGCCCACGTACAACAAAACGAAACTATAGACAGCGGAAACCAGTGACGAATATTCCCAACATGCGATACAATCAGTACATGGCATCAGGCGCTGCTGTAGGTGGTGCTGGTGCTGGTGCCGCCGTCTCTACGAATACTAGTACTACTGCTGCTGCTGCTGCTGCCATGGCTGCAGGTCATGCCATGAGCAGCAGTAGGATGCAAGAATCTACAACAGATAGCGAAGATGATGATATCGAAGTGGAAAAGCAATCTCTGTCTTCAAACTCGGGGTAGTAACTTTTTTCTAGTAATGCGAAGGATGATTCGAGATTAATTCATTGGACATCTGTAGAAAACCCGTTCACCATGATTTAATATCGCCAGTAGCAGCAGCAGCTGGTCCATTGACGATTGGTGTAGCAGCAGCAGCATCCGTGAGCAAATACACAGCTGGCCCTTCAACAACAACAACAGCAGCAGCAGCAGTGCATCGATCTTTCCCCAACACCTCGCTACATCCTTCTGTTGATTCAGCCATTGATCCCTCTCCACGCTCCTCAATCGACGACAATGCCCATCCTGCATTTACAGCTTTGACTCCACACACAGTGACTGACGTAGACGAGACAAGCACGACAAACGAGCAGCAGCCGCTGCCTTCCAGTGCCACCACCATCAAACCAACAGCCAACATCCCTCCTCCACCACCTCTCGAATATACCAAAAAGAACCTTGCGCTCGCACCTAAAGCAAACACCTCTTCTGCCCTTTCTGCGTTGATTGCAGAAAAGGCGACAGCAGCCGAGAACCCATTTGCCGAATACTCTTTTGTCTCTGGCAAAGGCGAATCCAAATCCATCAAGCTATGCGTCTATTTGCCCACGTCCAACCAACCTTACACACCGGTATATTTGGTGGTACGACCAGACGCTATTACAGACGATGTCATTGGATACATTTTGTATGATTATGTTGAACAAAAACGTGAACCTGAATTGGATGAAGCAGCGTACGATTTAGCGGAATGGGTACTGCTGATTGCCGAGGACGATGGAGAGATTGAGGATGATTTGCCTGCCATTGACCGTACTCGCAATATTGGACGTGTGTCGTTTGACCAGTTTGCCCTCTGTCGTGCAACGCCATCACAAGCGAAACAGAATGACTTGGATCGTGCAAGGATGGGAAGAAGCAAGCCGGACTTGGAGACACTGCGAAAGAAGAAGGCTGCCATGGCATCGCCCTCTGCCCTCACAGCAAACACACAGCAACGGCATTCCGAAGATCACCACCATCCACAAGCGCAATCTGCCGACAACAATGACGCTGTTCATTTCGAAATGTCGCCTCCCTACGCCAACATGACATCGGATGAAAGTGTGGCACAGACTTACACAACGCATTTGATGCAGCAGCAACAGCACCAGGAACCAGACGCCTCCACTGTCGCAGTTCCTGTGCCGTCGTCCAAGGCAACACTGACAAAAGCCACTATGCCAATGAAGCCACTCAAGGATTTCAAGATCAAACTAATGACCAGTGATGAGGTATCAGCCACCACTTCTATCCCAGTGTATGCGGACATGTTTATCGGCGACGTGCTGGAACTTGTATCGAGAAAGAGAAAACTGGATCCCAATCAATACATGCTGACGATTGGAGACTCGAATATCATTGTGCAGAATGACACTACTGTGGAAAGCCTAAAGGGCATCACGGACCTCACATTCACAAAGAAGAACACTGCCTTGTCAGTTCCTGCTAGTTGTAAGTGTCGATCGTTTGTGATGTAGACCACCTGTCCAGAATATACTCATTTGAACCTTTGAATAGCGACACATCTCTGGAGATCGCCCATCAAGCGAAAAAAGGATGAAGTCAATCATCCCATGTACTTTTCGACCACGGAAAGTCCAACAGCAGGTCCATCAGCAGCCAATGCGAATGAAGGTCTATTCTCCCAGTACAAGAAATACAATGTGAGTCGAAAGATGCCCATGTTTGTGAGTAAACGCGTGTATATCCTGGCCATTGATGGCGACTATATCCATCTCATGCCACCAGAGCATAAAGGCATGTGGGATTCCGTCAAGACTGTAAGTGTAGCAAGCTCAAACAACATGTTGTTGCATAAACTCAAAATTGATGTGTAGACATCTTTTCACGCAAGCGCAGTTCGATCCTGCAAGCAAAGCAAAAAGGTGCCGACAAACTTTAAAATTGTGATCCTCAAGGAACGAGATTTCAAGACATATGATTTGGAGGCAGAAAATGCCAAGGAAGCAAGTAAGTTGGTTGGCTCTTGTGTGTGTATTGGCATTGATTTGGATGGCTTACCACCTGTGTCTCGTGTATAGATGAGATTTGCGCAAGAATCAGATTACTGATGCAAGTGACAAAGGGTGTGTGATTAAAGGAGGTTTATTTTTTCCCTGGGACACAGACTATATAACCCACAAATAAAACAGTTTGTTTGTATACCATCAACCTGCTGTAGTAAGGGCCATGATACACGGTTTCTGTCAAAATGTAATATTTTACCGTCATCAAAGCGTAAATCGACAATAATCGGTTATTCAAACTCAGTATGGCAATGTATAATTTTTTTTTTTTACTTATAACCTGTTTTGTACCCAAAACTTTCAACTTTGCATAGATGTAGAGGCATCAATCCGAGGACTAGACATGAAAAAGTTCGCGCCAAAAAACTTGTGGTTCTTGGCTATCGAATGATGCTAACTTTATAGGCTCTCCATGTTATTGAAGTTCACTAATTTTTACTTTAAAACTAGCCTGTCGAAAACAGAAGGTTTACTGCAACACCCCGCTCTTAAAGTGAGTAGCAATGGACCTTTTGCAAGCTAAAGCAAGCTTAGGAAGATGCAAGTGGATGCGCTGATTGATGCTTACTAGTGTGGGATAAACGATAAGACTCTCTGGTGATATCCAATACTTTCTCTATTTCCGTGTCCTTAAATAGAAGAGCTTTTTGCAGCCAATACAGTGTTCGACAATGCAATAATGAGGACTCGTTGTTTGTATAGTATAAAATAATATTTGTTTTCAATTTCTGCTACTGTATCCTTTCTGCAATCATCTCAAACATTTGCATCAGTTACCATCAGGTACATGTATGGGCGTTGATTTCTGCACAACTGTTTGGTTTGGGATATAAAACATTATCTCATCATGACCCACCACATGGATCGAAATCGATCATATAGAGGGAGGAGCTTTTTCAGTTGTGTGGAAATCAGTAGAGTAAATGCATTTGTATAGCATTACAACAGCAAGGGACGATCAACGCTTTCGTTTGGCTTTTGAAGCTAGTAGTAAAGATCAATACCGGGCATCAGATGAACTATAGAACAAAGTTCTGCTGAAAAAGGGGTTAGGAAACGTCTTTTTATTTACAGTGTGCAAAAGACGTAGAAGGGCAACACCATTATAATTAGTACATTATATATAAGTAAATTAGAATAGTAGAAATACAAATGACAGTTCCCTAAATGTGAAATAAAAATCGCCTCCTAGTTTTTGCTAGCTTCGGTAGTAGCCAAGTCTGCTGGAACAACCTCATCAGTGACATGATTGTCTTGACGTTCAACATCATCCTCATGTTGGATGCCATGCAATTCTCTCAGCTCTTTCTCGGCAATTTCATCTGTGAAATTACCAATACCAGGGACAGGAGCTGGGAAAATGTGATAGATGCCAATACCAATGATAATGACAACATAGGCAAAGGGGTACATGACAGTAACAGAGTAACCAAAGAGACCCAAGCCAAAGATCAAGCCATAGAAATCACTGGTCAAGATGGAGAGATTATAAAGCACAGCACTACCAAGACGGAACATGACAGGAGCCAGGGAATAGAGAACAAACATACAAATGGTATAGGTAACAACCATACCAGAGATCTTGGTATCAGCAAAGTTGGCCCACTCATCACGCTCAAAGATAAAGATTTGCACAAGGTTGATAAAAGTGGCAAAGAAGGTAAACATACCAATGACTTCGTACAAGGGATGCTTGCGAGCCATGAGTTCTTCACCTACATTGGAGAAACCGTACAAGGTAGCACCCAGAATACAAAAGAGATCGCCTTTCACAGCATCGGTAGCACCATAGTTCTTATCAGTAATCACATCACTAGCAACCAGCATGCCTAGACCACACAGAGCAATAAAGACACCGAGGTATTGGACCCAACGATATCTCACCTTCAAGAAAAAGAAGGACAAGATCATACAAACGGGTGTACTCCAACAATCAAGCAACATGGCAGACAAGAGAGAGGTGTATTGATAAGATTTTACAACAAAGTAGTTGCCTTCTACATCAATGAAACCCAAGACAAAATCTGAATAGATGATCAGTTACTGCCGCGCTAGCTAGATGAACCTTGTGTTCCTCTCCCACTTACAATAAATGCCTCGTCTCCAAAACTGCAACAACCAGCCCTTCAAACCTCTTTTATACAAGGCATAGGAATTGTAAACGATAGCCAAACAAGCGTAAACCAAGAAGGTTTGGGTAGTAGGTGCAGCAAAGTTGTACTGAGTGCTGAGGATGGTGGTTACGACATTGGTGCCAGTAATACAAAGGGAAAGCACTGTAAAAGCAACATGAGAATTGAGCACTACTATATACATGTTGGGGCGACGGTTTATTACTTACATTGGCCCAGAAGAAGAACTTTCCAAAAATTGCGATCCTTGACGAAAGCAAAATAGCTCTTCCAACTCTTTTTTGTTACAACTTCATCCTTTGCAGTAAGCTCAGGAGAAGAGTGAATATCAATAGCATCACTCATAGTAATATTGGTTTTTTTTTTAATAAAAAAAAAAAAGAGCAAAAGAAAAAAAAAGGTTTTTGTCCTGTAATCAAGATCAAAAAATGTGTAAAAGAAAAAGCATTGCAAAAGAACATGTTTATGGTCTTTTTATACAAAAAGAGTGATTTTCTGAAAATTTTTCATTGGGCTTCAGTGCACGTTGTGCTACAAAAAGATACAAATTTAGAAATATTCATCATTTACAGGTTAACTCTTTTGCTTTATTTAAAAAAAAAGAAACATTGGGTTGTGAGGAGGGGAATATGTATGATACAGATGTGTGTGTGTTGGTGTGGGTTTGGATGGTTTGTAATTTGTTGATTAACTATTTTTACATGTAATATAATTTTTGCAATTTTTTCTTTCACATTAAGGCTTTCTGAACTCGGTAAGTACAGGATATATAGCTTGGAAAGCCTGGTAGATCTCTTCACGGACTTTGGCGCCAGTCAAGACAATTTTGCCTGATACAAAGATCAATAAAACAATCTTGGGCTTGACCATACGATAAATGAGACCGGGGAACAATTCAGGTTCATACTGTCCATAGCATAAGTATGTAAATCAAAATTGTGACATAAAGATTACTTACAGAACTAAAGTGGCCATGAGAGTATGCCAAACCTTCCAAACGAATGGGAAATTTAACATCACATGAGCCAACAATATTTTGGATTTTGAAATCAGTAAACTTTGCTTGGAATCCCAACTTCTGGATGATACGAGCGTATTTACGAGCAGCCAATTTTGAATCATCTTCAGATTTGGCACCAGTGACGACCATCTTACCAGAAGCAAAGATCAAGGCAGTAGTTTTGGGATCACGAATACGCATAATAACAGCTGCGAAACGCTACACAACGACATTTCAAATTAAGAATTGGGGATCAAACCAAATCTTAGTGTAAAATAGATACCTTTGGATTGTATTCAGCGTTACGAGCATGAAGTGCAATGGTCTTGAGATCCAAGCGACAATCCAAGTTGACAGTGGCAACAATGTTTCTGTAACGAGTAAAAAAAGAGGTTAATACAACAGTGCTTGATTGATGGGATCCAGTTTCACACCCAAAGGTTATCCAACACATGTCATTTCAATCTTTGCTGTGCATCTCTCCTCTTTACAAATCCAAGATCCACGCATGTGAGAGAGAGTAGTATAATCACAAAGATATCTGATCCACAACTGAGTATTGAAGGTAGCAGTATACAAACACAGTAAATTTAAAATAGCAATTAAAACAGAGGTAGAGAGAGAGAGAGAGGATGGTTACAGTTGCAAGTTTTTTGATCCAATGTTGAGATTATTAGGTAGTTTGGGTTGATTGTTTATTGATAATATCGAATTGTAATGAGAGAGAGAGAGAGAAAGACAAAAATTGAAATGACATGTGCAATGTATGTACATTTGACGATAACGTTTGGGTATATAGATCAAGAAAAAAGGTAAAAAAATAAATAAAAACAAACATGTACTTACTGTAATGTGGGTGTGATACCAGCTACTGAATAGGGGTTGGCATCTCTGCTGGGTGTGGCAGCATCCAATGGCGCAGGCGTTGTTGGTAATGCGAATGGAGTTGAATTATGATGAGGCGTGGGGATAGATGGCGTCTGCATGGAGGGTGTCTGCATAGTAGCAGGAGTTGTCATTGAAGGGGTTGCGATGTTGAAGCCAGACATTGTGTTTTGTAAAAAAAGAAAAAGTGATTTTTTTTTTTTTTTGGTTTTTATGAAAATTAAGAGCGAGTATTTATACTTTTTCAGTTTGTGGCTTATGAACTCGGAAATTGAACCAAAAACATCCGAATTCGGGTAGCATCTCGTTTGTTCTTTTAACCCCTATTCAACATTTCGTTTCTCCTTATCTATTTTTTCTTTCTCTCTTGTGTTCTCTCTCATTCATAGATATAAAAAAAGAGCTTTTTGATTATCCTTTTTTCCTTCCTTTGTTCCTGTTCCTGTTCCTGTTCCATCTATACATTGGAAAACAACAGTATTTGTTTTTGAAAACATTTTAGTCAGTACAAATAACCAATTACTAAATGTATCCTCATATATACACAAAGTAATTTAGTGCATTCATTCGGATAATCAAAAATATGATCAAAGAAAAAATTTTCGTCTTGTTTTAAAACGAAAAATGGAAAGAAAATAGCCCGTATAGAAAGGGGGTCAAAACATGGAGAGCAAAAGAGAGAGCCTCTTTGTTCAAGCAAATGTTACCTCCCTATTCAAGATAAAATCAAACAACTAGCCCCCTTATTTATATATATACACACATTGTTACATTGCTCATCTGGTTGTGTACCCAATCATTTGAAACTACGTATTGATTATTTCTTTCCTTTTTTTCCATTTTCGCATGCCAAGGTGAGTCATACTTTTTTTTTTCATGTCCCAAATATGTACTCCATTTAAAATTTCACAAAAGGCCAAAAGAAACAAGGGCTGTACAGCGATAGCAGTGTAAACAGACAAACATTGGCATCAAAAAGAGAGGCCATGAATACGACATGTCGAGCCTCTTCAAGCTGTATATGATGAAATATAACGACGAGATCGATCGATGGCTGCATTCGGTTATATTTCGTAAAACGTACAGACTGAACCATTTGGGAGAAAGAGGTTTCTCACAAAACTTCCTTTTTATCTTCCTCGCAACTATTTCGTCATTTCATACGCTTGTGACCTCTTATCATTTCAATATAATCCAATGGTTGTTTGTCTCCTTATGACCCAATCATCTTTTGAATGACCACTGCATGTTGAAACGTTTCCCAATCAAAGCTTGTAACTAAAACGGTGATGCTGAGCCGAGGCGGGGGGTGATGGCGGGCCCAAAAAAGATATCAAGCATGAATATACATAAATAAGACATGCAGCACCTACTTTTTACACATGTAGAGAGATGATGCAGCTTTTATGTTGCTTTATTATTAGGTTTGGCTTGCTTTCACGAGGCGTAATTATGAGATGATGATAAACGATGATGGACTAACAATGGCATCATGAGCTTAACATACAATGGTTTAAACTCCGTTTTGACAGGCTTCGATTCAAAGCCTTGTATCTGAGCCGCATCTTTAGCAAACAACTTCTAGTAAGCTACAATAAAAAGATTAGGGTATCTAGTTTATGGAAATAGTTTTTACATTTGCCTACATGGGCTCGCTCATGTTTTTATTTTCGATTTTATAAAGGATGTCAAATTGGCTCAGTCATACTTTTAAGGGCCGCCATAGTGTTTTGATGATCATCATCTATTCTGGGCTGCTATACAATGTAAGCTTTAAAGCTGTGTATATGCCGAGAACAATATGAGATCTTGACATTTTGCCTCGTCATTAAAAGTAAAAAATTGGTTGCATTTTTCTCCCAGTTAAAGATTTATGTATAACAGACTTATTTGGGTTTTCTATGCAAAAAATCAATGATGGCATGTCAAATCATACTTTTGAAATGAAATTCCTTTCTTCAATTATTCAAATACGGATCTAATCCTCTCAAAGCCTCCTTGAATGGAAACCTTGTCTTTTGAAGGGATTACAAATGTATTTTCTCCCAAATTTAAAGTTATTTACTCTACGTATACATTACATCTCAACACGGTGAGACAAACAACTCGAGATACAGTACAAATGTGTCTTGCAGATCAAATTAACTCATACTATACCGACGCTTCATGCGGGCGCCGCGCTTCCTGTGGATCAACAATTTGATCCTTACAAAACAGCCCTGTTTTGTGTCTAGGAGATTAATTCAAGAACATGTGTACAACAGAAGAAATAAAAGGGTGACAAACAAGGGAGACTCTCTCTAATATTCATCCTTGAAAGAGTCTAGTAGCAAATGAAACGGATTTTGCTGTTTATGCTCTTCTTGTGCAATCAGAAGGTCTGACGCAACGGGCTTGTAATGAGGGTTTATTATTAAAAGTCCTAGAGTTGTGTTTCCACCTTCCCTTTTTATCTTTTTTTTTTCACATAATCTACAAAGCATGACAGAAGTTATTCAAGCCATCTTTGTTCGAGAAACGCAAATACGAAGCGTACCTAAACCACATGTGGTATATAAAGTGGAGGTGCATGCAGCAGTTCGCAACTGGGTAGTTTGGAAACGATACTCTGAATTCTTCAAACTTGACGCACAGTTTCACAGCATCTTCCCCAAACAGCCTACACCAACCAAGCTACCACCCAAGCGCTACTTTCCATCTACCTTCTCAGATCCAGAAAAGATTGAAGAACGTCGTCGAGGACTGGAAGACTATCTTCGAGGCATACTCAGCAGTCGTGATGATCGTTGGCGATTGACGGACATTTGGAAGGAGTTTTTGGCCATCCCTACTGGAAGAGCATTAGATGCAAGCACTGCATACACTTCAGAAAGTTGGCTTGATGAATATACCACCATGGCTGATACAGCTCGAGAAATTCGCTCTCTGATCAACAAAAAGTCAACACATATGGCCAGAAATGAAATTTCCGCTTCGCATAATTGTACAGTGCAAGCAAAGAAGTTGCTGATGAACCTATCAAGTCGTCTTTCCAATCTGGATGCTGGATTAGTAGGACTCGCCAATGGCTCAGTAGATGGCGGCATGTCAGATGGCGAATTGCGCAGAAGACAAGACATGTTGACAACACTCAAAGACGAAAAAGACACATTGATGAAATTGGCAAGCACAGGAAGACAACAGGATCAGGATCTGCTTTATAAATCAAACAATACCCAAAACAACAATCAGCAATATCAGCAGAAAAACGTAGGTGATCGTAAATCGCTCTTGGGCGACAATACAAGCGGATTCTATGGCGCTACAGATGATGACAATACCTATGGATTCCCCACCCAGCATCCACCTCAGCAACAAAAGGAGGCCATGAAAGAAAAGCCCAAGGGATTTGGAGGCAGAGCTTTTGGTGCTGCTGCTGCGCAAAGACAAAAGCAAATGGCAAAAGAAACCGAGACAACGCGAGGCCTGGACAATGAAGGTCTTTTGGTTTATCAGAATCAGATCATGGGAGATCAAGATCAACAGGTACAACAGTTTGGTGCCATCCTTGCAAGACAAAAGCAGTTGGGTATTTCCATTGGGCATGAGTTGGAGACACAGAATCAAATACTGGATGAGCTGGATGGTGATGTAGATAGAACGCAAACCAAATTGAAGTTTGCCAACAAGAAGCTCCAAAAAATTAAATAAATCCATAGTCGCTCAAGTGACATTATTGCCATAGCTTACACAGCCATGAGCCCTGTCTAGCTTCTAGTTTGGCGTAAGGGACGTTGAGGGGTTATATGAAGAACTAGCACTTAGTGTAGTGATAACAAACTATCAGAATCATAGGCAAAAGGCCTTGAATAAGGTCCTAAACAAGTGCATGTTTGTTTATATGATTAGACTTCAAGGGCAGAAAGCCATCTCACCGAAGCTGTCGTCTGAACTCAAGTAACGTGTCCAATACCAAGGAGAAACCTTTAAAATGTATACTCAAACGTCAGATTTCAATATGCAGCAGCATACGGTTGGATCTTGCAGGATGACATTGGCAGAGATTAAGCGTAGCGAAAGCAATTTAGACGTCTAAACAGTGTCTTTTACTATGCAGGATGGCTGTCAGGGCAAAACAGAGCCTGGGCTGGGATTGAATTTCAGAGCTGCCACTGGTCCTCCAGATCACAGATCTGGACATCCGAAACCCTTTCAGGGACAATTACACAATATTTTTATACTTGAACAACAGGTATTTCTCTAATCCTTTGCATGTAAAATTGGGCGAGGAATCCAATGGTGTTAATTTCAAAGCGATACTTGTAGTTTGTGAAGAGTAACTGTTGAAAAATGCAAAACACGTTTTTGGAGAAAAGGTCTACAAACACTATAGCAAATTGATCTGAAGACACCTTCACATGCTCCTATGCTTCTCTGCGGTTCGTTTGAGCTTAGGAATACCTTAGTAGAAAACTTCATTTTTGAGGCGAAAACCTCCATCATTTAAAATCGTCAAATTTTCCCTTGCTAGTACAAGGCAGAAATCGATAATCAACTCGATCCCCAAAAAATCGCTGAAAAGTAATTCATAACCTAATGTCAGGTCGTAGAACACAATAGCACTTGTTTTGAGGTCGAGATCGCGCTTCGTTGGCGAGATACAAGCGATTTAAAGCTTTGATTTTACAGTGTAAAATACATTTGAGGGCTGCTCACTGAAGATTGCGCTTATTAACATCTGATCTGACAATCTTTAGTGTATCATCTAGCGAAACAGTGCATTATAATTGCTTTTCCCGACTACTACAGTAAATGAAAGGATCGCCATTGATAATTATCACGTTATCATTTAAAGCTGCAGCGATAAATGATATGTTTATCGAGATAATACGAATAGGTAGAAACGATTCAAGGCTATGCTGACTGTAAGAGAGATATCACAATGACATTTGAATAAGAAACAATCAGATTTCATTGTATACATAGTCCTGGGAAATTATGTCATGCTCATTTTAAAAAGTAGCCTTTACATAGTAATTAAGTAGCTCATTTACAAAAAGCCGTTAGTTTAACCAAACGATTGATGATTTATAATGAAATGTAATTTTGGCATGTACTACTGCTGGCAAATGGCGGCAATAAATTATAGGAGAGAGACTTTAGCCGACGAATAAGCTACTATAGTAAATGCTTATTATCCACAAACACCAATGACATTTAACTAGCTACATTCGAGATACATCGCCAAATGCGTGTATAGTAAGTTTGATACAGTAACCTCCCCCCTCCCCCCCTGAAAATGTAAAGAAAGAAACACCAAGTCAAGCTAATTGAGCTTTCCACCAGTGATGTTTGTTGTTGCATCTTTCCCCAATTTCTGCAGGTATTTTGGGATTTGTTGGTATGGCAAACCAAAAGTTTTTCTGACGATCATCTCATGCTGTGTCTGTATACATGTGCATTTCGCATCAAGTTCATGACAACACTTTAGTCTCCAAGAAATCAAACATGTCAATCAACACACTTTGCTTAGAGACTCGAAACACTATGAAGCAGACATTTGGTTGATTGGAAAGATGGATTGCTATACATAATAGATGTATGTGGTGTGGATCATTTAAACAACCGAATGAGTAAATAAAAAAGACTTTTTTCCCTTTCCCTTTCTAAAAATAAACTCTTCCTCTTTTCTTTTCTACTTGTTTTCTAAATACATACATATATACACACACACAAAAAGCACGAATTTTTTTTTTATACATATACATCTCTTTAATATCTAATACCTTTTTGAACATGGAGCAAGCGCAACAACAGACAGCAACGACGACGACAATGACGGATACAAATATCAAAACTCCTCATAATGCACCTGGCTTTGAGTTGGGTGTTTGTGAGGATCGCAACAAGCGTTGCCGCAGAACCATGGAAGATGCTCACACTTTTATATTTGATTATATGGGTGTTCCTCGCCAAGGTTTCTTTGCTATTTTTGATGGCCATGCTGGCAAAGCTACAGCTGAATGGTGTGGTGCCAACTTTGATAAAGTATGTATCTCTCTATAAAAGAGAGCAATCATCATCTTGATGGTAGACTCATCTTTTTTGTACACCACGACACATTAGGTGCTAGCCAAAGTCATTGAATCAAGTACGCCAGAGGAAACAGTGCCGGAAATTTTAAATAAAGCCTTTCTGGCTGTCGATAGTGAGGTCAATCAACGTGAAGGTAAATTTTCTGGTTGTACTGCCATTGTTGCATTTGTCAAGGTGATTGAAGACAAGGTAAGCTAATACGAGATGGGAGGGGGCTGTTATCACATGGTGGAGAAGTGTGTATATATATATATATAACACATGTATATCTTTTATAGCGAATCCTATACACTGGTAATGTGGGTGATGCTCGCGCAGTTTTATGGTATGCATTGATGTTGTGTGTGTGTCTCTTGTATTTTCGACATCAATTGACACTTGTTATTGTTTTACTCTTTACTAGTCGCCAAAACAAAGCAGTTCGACTTTCATACGACCACAAGGGCTCAGATTCTCAAGAAGCAAAGCGTATTATGGATCTTGGTGGATTTATGATGAACAATCGCGTGAATGGCGTTCTCGCTGTAACACGATCATTGGGAGATAGTGTCATGAAGGAATTTGTTGTTGGAAATCCTTTTACAACCGAGACTGAACTAGGACCCAACGACGATTTCTTAATTTTGGCTTGCGATGGGGTAAGATATGAATATATATATATATATATATAGTTGGGTGGGATCCAGCATCATTAACTCGGTTCAAATTATAGTTGTGGGATGTTTGCGAAGATCAAGATGCAGTTGACCTCATCAAGGATATTAAAGATCCCCAAGTTGCTAGTCAAAAATTGTTAGATCATGCCCTTGCCAACTTTAGCACTGATAATTTGAGCATCATGGTCATTCGTCTTAATTAAATAACATCTTCATCTGTTATGCGTTCTTGAGCTAATTTGGCAAGTAAATTAGAAAAGGTTTTTTTTTACCCTTCTCATTTCTCCTGACAAGAAAAAAAAAAAAGAAAACTATATTATTGTACACTACGTAGCCCTTTCCATTTTTACGCGTTCTCCTAAACTTTACCAGTTGTCTCTCTCCCCTTTTCTTTGTATTTGTTTCCTCTTTTTTTTGAAAATTTCAATCATCTCTATACATTATACACGCACTTATTTTTATCAAAATACAAATCCACGCAAATATATATATATATGTATATATCTTTTTTTACATGTAAACAAACTTTCATTGTCTTTTTTCTTTATTTAAGCTATGTGGCACAATGGAAGCCGAAATGAAAAAAAACTAAAAATAACACATTGACAGTTTGACAAAACTATTGGTGGGGGTCCAGACTCTCTTCTTTGAGAAATTCAAACGTCATAGAACTCGCCTTCTATCACTCTTCCGCCATCTGGGCCTTGTTGATTGATGGATGATGGCACTGGTAATACATGTCCAGTGGCAGTAACCAATTTCATGTCGTTGATGGTGAGATTGTTACCCTCCTTGTCAAGCTGTGCAGATGCAATCAGGATAGTGCCAGGTGAATTTCGCAGATCCAACTCAATTTTAATCTCGGTCGTTGTGCCAGTTACATTTGAGCTAGTGGAAGCGTACGATGATCCGCGCATGGATACATTTTGAGTGATTCTCTCTGGATGAATGCCAAATTCTATCAGTTGATTTCTTCCTCTGCTGGATTGTGCCCATAATTCCAAACGACGTATAGCCTCTGTTTGCACCTGGCGTTGGTCTTTGCCAAACACTCCTCCTCCTCCTCCACCCATGCCTTGCTGTTGCATGAAAGCGTTCAAAAAGTCGGGCCAATCTTGCAATGGCTGTTGTCCCGCATTCTGTAATTGATTTTGTAGATCCCTTCTTATTCTCCATAATCGATATCCTATCACTGCTGTAATGCCACCAATGCCTACCAACAAGAATGGTCCCAAAACAATAGCAAATGCCAAACCAACACCGCCCAATGCAGCTAACGTGAGCCGACGCTTGATGGGTGAAGCTGTCATGAGTGAGAGTGGTATATTCCAGAATGAGATTTGACGTTGCTGTTGCATTGCCGAGAGTACAGAGGTTGTGCCATGCACCTGTGGACGTTTGGACATGATGACCAATGATCTAATGCTGCTGCTGCGAGCGGTTGTTGTTGTTGTCAGTGCTGGGAGACGTGCTGCTGCTCCTCCTCCTCCTCCTCTCACATGTGTAGCCCTTGTCGATAAAGAGCGGACCAAGCAAAAGGCTGATTGTGGATTCCTGTACCTCAACAAACTAAGCATGTCTAAAAGTGTTGTTTAGAGAGAGAGAGAGAAGAAAAGAAGAAGAAGAAAAATTCTTTACGAAACACGGAATAGCTGTGCAAATGATGAATTAGATTGGGAAATGCATTCGGACTTGATAAATTAGCTATCAGATCCATCCTTCTTGTCAACAACACTTGTTGCCTAGCAACAGTAAAACACTTTATAAGCATGTGGGTTTAAGCTTACTGTTCAGGATCGATCGACATGATAGTTCAGCTGATGATGCTCTCAAAAGAAAAAAGAGAGGTAAAATCCCATGAACACAATGGCATGGCGCAAGGAAGGCAAACAATGCCCACACATTTGAGACACATTCGATCACTTGCTATCATCATCGGATAAATAGGAGGAGCATCTAATTACATGAATTTAATTTGAAATCAAAAAGAGATGAATTGCATGCAAACATGAATATTTCAAATTTCACGCACACACACACACACACATTGAGTGTCAATAAAACAATAATGCAAAACAAAAAGGCGGCAGCAGCAGCAGGTGATGGAGTCATGTACATTGCATTTCATTGATTTGCTATTGTTATCTGTGCTGTTTCAATGAATTCAATATGTATTCATTTCAATTTGAAATTACGTGACCTACTATACTATAGAGCAATGGATGAATGATGTCCTTGTGATGTTATCTCTTGTTTCTTTCCTTTCTCTCTCTCTCTTTCTCTTTCTCTTTTCCTTCTTCCTTCCTTCTTCATACTTGATCCAATGGATAGCAACAAGCGAAAACACAGACATTACTTGACATCCAACCACATATTCTCTTGCAATTCATGCCATTGTCATTTAATAGATCAAAAGTCGATTATTTCAAGGAATTTCCAGGGCCGAGTAAGTAATATAATAGCACTCGATTGTGATAAGCATCACTCCCCCCCCCCCTCCTTCTCATACCAAACGTATACTATACTCTATAGAATGGCTCTGCCTATCTTGTAAATCATGTCTCCAATGTCACGATTGGCACAAAAGAAGAACGCATGCTGTTGACTGGAATTCATACAGTAGCCGATATCGTTTGTAATCAATGTCATGTCAAGATTGGCTGGAAGTACCTTAGAGCATTAGAAGAGCCGCAAAAATACAAGGAAGGCAAATACATTGTAGAGAAATCAAGAGTGTCAAAAGATTTTGAATGGGATTAGAACTTTTTATTCAATTCACTCAAGAAATCAGAACCATTTGCCATAACACCGTTTGAATCTATGTCCAAATAATAAAATAAGCATGTCGTTCCTCCCCCCACACTCACATCTCTCTTTCTTTCTTACCTCTTGCTTGTGGTTGTGGTTGCGATTGCTGGCCCCAAGCGGATGGAGCGCCATGATTATTAAAGTTCTTGCCCCAAGCAGATGTAGTTGTAGGCTTTACACTTTCATACTTTTCAGGTCTCATCTTGGGGTCTAAATTGGTATTTTGATAAGCCGTCAATGCATCAGAAAAGCCTAAATCCAACACAAAATGTTCAATATGCTTTCTTTTACACCCAATTTGCTAAACGTTACGCATATTTAAAAACTCGACCAGTTCGCCTCTATTGAATCCATTGGCACCCACTGATTGCTGTTGTGGTTGAGCCAATTGTGGTGAGGTAACAGCGGATAGAATAGCTGCGCCTGCTGCTTGTTGTGCTTTTGGATTGAGGATTTTGTTGGTGTTGTTCTGTTGATGATGCACTGGAGTGTCCTTTTTTGCTCCAGCTCCACCACCTAGACCATGATCTCTGTCAATTTCTTTTGTCTAAAAGAACCTCCCCTCCTTAACCTACCTGCAGAGTTCTTTCGTTGCTGTTGCTGTTGTTGTTGTTGTTGTTGTTGTTTATATACAGAGGAATCTCTTCTTTCAGTGGTCTTTTTAGAGTTGTTGCCTAATCCAACATCCATCATCAATACCAAAGCTACTACTACTACTACATGTAGTCGCCATCTTTATCCTTACCAGCCATATTGAAAATGAGAGCACAAA
Organism: Mucor sp. M7501; assembly: GCA_037040325.1. Classification (NCBI taxonomy): domain Eukaryota; kingdom Fungi; phylum Mucoromycota; class Mucoromycetes; order Mucorales; family Mucoraceae; genus Mucor; species Mucor sp. M7501. The sequence goes on along the minus strand of JAXQGS010000206.1, from coordinate 4,128 downwards.
TGTATTTCTAGACAAACAAAAAAGTGATTGCCTGGCAAGATGTTATATATATAACAAAATGTGTGCTGATGAAAACAAGAAAAATGCAAAAACTTGTTGAAAAGAAATAGGACACAAAGACTGCTCACCACACCACGCTTACTAGTATAGGTGACGTATTGAAAGGGCACTCCGAAATGTTGTGTGTGTTGTGTAGATAATAGAAAGTGCAGATCAGAAAATGGGATCGTATACACATTGCTTTTCCATGATATGACAATGATTCTAGGGTGAATCTATTGCCACGTAGCAGTATTTGAAGGCTAAAAGCTAGAGGCTTTATAGCAAAGCTCTGTATTAAAGAGAATGGTTCATTTGCAAATCCACATCCCAACATGTCCTCATTGAATAGGGGATCAAGAGAGAAAGATGTAGTAGCATACTGGAGCACTCTTAGACAATGTATAACGTATATAAACGAGAGCCTTGGCTCTGTACAAACATCAAGACTCTCTTTGAGAATTGATAGAACAGCCATCCTTCATGTATACGCTATTTATTCAGTCGTCCGTGCCCCCCCCCCCTGAATCTTTATGCGCCCGGATCATCTCGATCCATAGCTTGTTCATCCCATTTTAGAGCACTATACTGCAGCGCTCTCTACTACTATTACTACGAACCATGATTGCCATTAGCTATACAAAAAGACATCTACAACGCATTTTTCAAGTCCGTTATGATAGAGACCTGTTTGACACAGCTCACGCACAACAGAAAGTTTAAATTGGAAAAATTCCCACTTTTTTTATTTATTCACTCTTTTTCTTTTCTTGTACTACAACTTGTAATCTTTGATGACAAGAAAACTAAACACTGTGCGTCGCACTGCGACATTTGCCTGGAGTCCTGGACATCAAGCGCCCATGGTAGCCACTGGTACTTTGGCTGGTGCCTTGGATGCCTCGTTCTCCAACGCGTCTGAACTAGAGATCTTTCGATTGGACCTGCATCCCGAGTCAAATCCACTTGATCAAACCTCTTCTAAAGTAAGCACTGGCTCAAGGTAGGTATATACACACTTGAAGAAACAGGAACAACCCCATATATAACACATAGCGCCACACACAACAGATTCAATACGTTGGCTTGGGGACATGCTACCACCGAGAAACCATATGGTATCATTGCTGGTGGTATGGAGAATGGAGAGCTTGAATTGTATGATGCATCTGCCATTCTCGATAACAAAAGGTATGTATACACACGCTTGTTTCTTTCTATTTTCTTGCCTAATACTTGTTATGGGATCAAGCTCTGAAGATGTCACCATTCTCAAAAACGCTACTCATACTGGTACTTTGAAGGCTCTTGATTTCAATCTGTTTCAAACCAATTTATTGGCTTCAGCTGGTAGCAATAGCGAGGTGAGTAGGAGGAGGAGGGATCATGTGTGTACGCACACACAACAAATGACTCGTTTGTTTACACACTCGAAATAGGTGTATATTTGGGACTTGAATAACCCCACCACACCTTATACACCAGGTGCTCGCTCTCAAAAGATGGACGATATCAGCAGTGTCGCATGGAATTGTCAAGTACAACACATTTTATCCACTTCATCCACCAACGGTTACACGGTTGTATGGGATCTTCGCAACAAGAAGGAAGTCATGACACTGGCTTATGCTGGACAAAATACCTTGACGGGTGGTAGAGGAGGAGGAGGATCTGTGTCTGCTATTGCATGGCATCCGGATGTGGTAAGTGGGATGTTTGGTGAAAGTGAGGTATATATATAGCTGTTACTGAATGGTCTTTAGGCCACTCAAATCGTTACTGCTTCAGACGATGATCAACATCCCATCATCTCCTTGTGGGATCTTCGTCATGCTCATTCGCCCGAAAAGACACTGGCAGGTCACTTCAAGGGCGTGCTTGACGTTTCTTGGTGTAGACAGGATTCCGATTTATTAATCTCGAGTGGAAAGGATTGCAAGACACTGTGTTGGAACCCCAATACGGGTGAATTGAACGGCGAGCTCTCCAGTCATACCAAATGGACATTTGCTGCCGACTGGTGTCCTCGTAACCCTGATCTGTTGGCTACGGCATCGTTTGATGGCTCGGTAAAGTATTATACATCCCCCCTCATGTGCAGACACATTAACACGCTACCTAGATTGACGTCTTGTCTATTCAAGGCACTCAAACCGACCCAGTATCCACTGCACCTGTTTCTGACGATCCATTTGAAGCTGCACTCTTGTCTGCTGCTCCTGCTGTCAAACCCTTTCAACTCGTAAATCCTCCTAAATGGCTTCGTCGCCCAGTGGGTGCTTCATTTGGATTCAGTGGTAAGCTTGTGACATTCAACAACAAATCTACTACTACTGCTGCTGCTGCTGCTACCAACCCCACCCTCTCTCGTGCTGTCAAGATTTCCACCATTGAAACTGATCCTGAAATTGTCAAGCGTTCAGAACAATTAGAATCTGCTACAGAATCTGAAAGCACGATTGAAGCTTTGATCGAGGAACGCATTCAAGCCGGTCATGATGATCAAGTGGATTGGGAGGTGCTAAAGACCTTGTTCTCTGAAAATGCGCGTGAACAGTTGATGAACTATCTTGGATTTGAAAAGGAACAAGTGGCTGCTGCTGCAAATGAGTTGCTTGAAAAGAAGAAGGCTGTGGATGCTGCTGCTGCCAAGGAGGAGGGATCCAGTGAAGAGGAGGAGGAAAATAAGAAGGCTGATGTGGTGGAGGAGAGCGACGAGGCCGAGGTGACGCTCACTACTGAAGCTGTCGAGGATGTTTCTACTACACCAACTGATACTGCATCTACTCTGTTTGGACAATCCGAGACTGACGGTGCTGATGATTCCTTCTTTGGTCAAGTGGCATCTGAGCAAACCAGCCCCATGGCTGCTGCTGCCAACGAGACCCCCTTGGAGGAGGATCATGTCGCTACTACTACTGCTGCTCCTGCTCTCGTTGCAGAAGCCATCATGAGCAGACCCTTCACGCTCTATCCCAATACCAACAACAACGACACGGATCGTCTGATTACTCACGCCATCGTACTTGGAGATTTCGACTCTGCCGTGAATGTATGTCTCGCTTCAGAGAGATATTCTGATGCATTACTGTTGGCCATGTGCGGTGGAAGTGATTTATTGGCTCGCACGCAAAAGACCTACTTTGAACACCAATCCAAAAAGTTTGCCTACCTTCGTCTGTTGCAAGGCGTCATGGAAGAAGACTTGCACTCGATTGTCAGGGACGCTGATGTGCATGAGTGGGCTTCGATTCTGGTGGTATTATGTACGTTTGCTCAGTCCAAGGATTTTGGTCCTCTTTGCCAAGTGTTGGGTGATCGTCTATTGGAGCAAGAGCAACAAGATGTCGAGTTGCGCAAAAAGGCTAATCTCTTTTATCTCGCTGCTGGAAACTTGGAAAAGGTCTCAAAGATTTGGATTAGTGAATTTGAGAGTCAACAACAACAACAAGAAGATTCTACTACCTACGGCGCTCGTCTTCAAGCATTGATTGAAAAGGTGACTATTTTCCGCAAGGCCATTGATTACCAAGATGATGCTCTTACTGAACCACAACAAGGGGATTCATTCGCTCTTGCCCATCTTTACCACAAGTATTGTGAATACGCTGAATTCATGGCTACTCAAGGCAAGCTCGACGTTGCACTCAAGTACATTAGCCTTACGCCAGCTACGTTTTCTGCTGATACAACCAACATTAGCAGAGGTTCCGTTGTCCGTGATCGAGTGTATCATGCCAATGCTAGCCAAACAAATCAATACGTAAAGCCAACATTCCCCTTTGAAAAGAAACTGTTGTCCAGTGAACAAGAAGCTCAATACCAACAACAGCCTGCTGCTGCTGCTGCTGCAGTAGCTCGTCAGCAACACCCTTACCAAAAGCAACAGCAACAACAAGCACCATTCAATGCCTATCAGCAGCCCATGACATCTGCATCACCTGCAGTAGTAGCACAACAACAACCCACAAACTACTATGCACCTACCGCTGCTGCTGCATCTGCTGTGCCTGCTCCTGCTCTTACGCAGTATAGTCCTTATGGTCAACAAAATTACACTCAACAACCTACTGCTGCTGCTGCTGCTGC
>JAXQGS010000205.1:0-24453 GCA_037040325.1 Mucor sp. M7501 | reverse complement strand
TCACTTACTTGGTGGTAATTGAGGGTCTCAACCGTGCACCTAACGCTAGATGGTGTAGTAAGGCATTGTTTGGCACCTAAAGGTGGGTTAACTCATCTACTGGTACAATAGTTCTATATTAGTCTATTTACTAGTATTTGAACCCCCGCCTAACGAAAAAACAGGGGGAAACCCTCGCATTTTTTTCTAGGATGTTTGTGTGTGTCGAGCCCATTTAAGAGATAGGATTGGCTGAAGGACTGGACAGCAAGTGATGTGAAACCACTGTAATCACTGCAATAACATTTAGTATAATAATTCAACAAAAATAATAAAAGCAATTGTAAACACAACAACAATCAACTACATTTTATCTTTTGTGTATGAAATGAACTGGATATTTTAGATTTGAGTGAACAAGAAGTGAATTTATACTACTTACATTTGAATTTAGATAAAGAAAAAAGTAAATTACAGTTATATTCACATCTGGATTTAACCTCTAGTAGCAATAATATGGATGTAATACCACGTATCTTTAGTGTGTGTTGCGTGACGCACTAAAAGTAAATTCGCAATCAATTGGATCAAGCAATCATGATCATTGACAGTACAGAAATCATTACATTTATCAAGTAATTTGTACAGTGTATATCGGATATGTGCAACCTTCTACCAAACTTTGACTATTGATGGTTTACAGTGATGAAAGAAATCACTACAGTGCAGCTCTGTGTTGATTAGTTTTATGTTTAATTGATTGTATCTCAAAAATCTGTTGATTAAACGGCCCTACTAACATAAATGCTAGTACTACATCAAATCGATGATTTGATATCCTGCGTAAGATTACGCCTGACAAACTCAACATCAAGGGTGTAAAGTGTCAGTAGAAAGCCAATAACATCTAAATTTAAGCTATACATCTTTGTTCGAGTAAGAAAATGTTGGATGCATGTTGATTTTAATCGAATCGCGCCTCAAATTTGTTAATGTCTGACATTGGATAAACAAGGACGACACTTTCAAGTATTAGATGAAAGTTCATTGTTCACTAAAGACCAGAAATACATGCGCTTGAGAGATTTTAACATGGAAATGATGTGGGGCGGCACTCATTTCACCAACAATGAAATCGTACATTCTCGAAAATGAAAAAAAAAGTACATGGAAAATATTTATCATTAAATGTTTCGCATTGACGCAATGAACACTATATAGGATTGAAACAACAATAGAAAGCCTTGTTTTTTTATTGTTTGTATATAAATAATAGACGGATTGAATTGAAAACAACATGTGCTTATTCCTCAGTAGCGTCGAGATTGACTTTAGGGTTAAAAAAGAGAGAATTCTTTCCCCAAAAGAAATCCTAATACAGCATGGAATTTTAAGATTTGAGTAAATGGCATCATGTCATTGGTGTCTCAATGTCTTACCCTTCCTCTGTAGTTGATGTATGGATACTTGACCCATACCTTTGGATGTTCCTTCATGTGTTCTTGATGCTTCTCGTATAGATTGTATGCATTGTAACCAGCAGCGATCAGTCTGTGTGTATGTTTGTGTGCACATCATGTGTAACATTGAGTTGTCAAACATTCAACATTGAATCCCTATCATGAAAAAACTTACGCAGGAATACAGACATAGATTGAAATCTTTTTCCAAGTCTCGGCAGATTCTTGATTGGCATGCAACGAGTGAATATGCATGTATATAAGTAAATTCAACTCGACTTACCAGCAGCATGTACTTTGACAGCTTGACGTTCAGCTTCAAATTCGGTCTTTACCAATTGTGATTGATAGCGAGCGCCTAATCGCTTGAGATGACGGGTTTGGCTTGCGGCAGCAGTGCGAAGAGCAGACATGTTGATTGTAATGAAATACGGAAGAAGAAAAAAAGTGTGCATCTGCAGGAATTCAATGGAGATCGCTATTTAACCAGAGACATTTGCCCCACATTAGGGTAGGGTGACGTAGCAACTCGATTCCATGATAATTGACGAGCCGCGACCTGTGAGGTAAATCCAGTATAAGCGAGGGGTAGATGTTTTTCTTCTCTCTTCATTGACTTTAAACCCCCCTCTCTCTCTCTTGCTCTTTTATAGATTACCTTGAACTAACAATGTCAGGTAAGATGATTGGAATGCTCAGACAGCGTGCGCCATTACATTTGAATTTGGGATGGAAAGGCTGACATGTAGCGTATAGAAAAAGCTTCTCAACAAGACATGGCAAAATCTCGTATTCCATTCGAGTACCGTGATTACTGTGCAAACCTCTTGATCCCCCTCAACAAGTGCAGAGGCGAGACCTTTTACCTCCCCTGGAAGTGCGAGACTGAACGTCATGCCTATGAAAAGTGTCAATATGATGAGTATGTTTTCGACATGTACCAGATGGGACGAGAAATGTCTAATTTTTGAATCTAGCTTCAAGCGTCGTATGAAGGAGCAACAAGCAAAGGCAGAAGAAGAGGATTAAAAATTATAAAGAAACCCACACGCACGCACACAGATATATATAATAAAGAGAATATACACTTGATACAAACAGCATTCGATTTGACGCATTTTGACATCAAAACCACACACACACACACAGGCACAGCGATAAACATGTCAACATGGCAACTTTATTCAATCCAAAAGGTCGAGCGATGGCGTCGTCTTGGCAACAGCAGAAGCAGCAGCACCGGGCAGTGAAGGATCAGCAGCAGCAGCAGACGCGGCAGATGGACCGTAGATGTAATTCATGAGGGATTCGAGATAGGTCTCTGCAAAGGACGACATGTAGAATTCGTGTGTGGAATTGTGTGGGCTGACAAAGTTGTGAGCCAACTCATGGCACAGTGTCATGAACCAGTAGATGAGTGCTTCTTTTCTCTTGCTCGGTTCCAGCTGCTTGTCGGCCGTGTCATGCAATGCCAGGTAGTATCTCAGATTCATAAACAAGCTGCCGCTCAGATTGAAGGCAATAGTGGGGCCCTCAGTGTCATAGTAGATTTGGATGGTGGTCAGCTTGAGCTCAAACACACGAGCCAGTGCAGTGAGGATGCTGTTGAACCGTGCCATGGATTGGCCGTACTGCTGTAGCACATCGTCTGGATGCACCGTGCGGTGCACAAAGAACTCCATGCCCATCACATTGCCGACGTAGGTCAGATCTTGGCCAGACGTTGAATCGCAGTAGGTGGATGACTCGTTGACCTGATTGATGCGAGGGGGCGAATAGAGGTCCTGGCCAGCATAGGGTTTGCATGAATGAATGGCCCGCTTCAGATTCTGCTGAATGTTGGCAGTAAAGTTGGGCGTGATGGTCTGGTCAGGCTTGGGTAGCTTTGGCTTTTGCGAGCTTTCCTTGATCTGCTTTGTAATCTGATTGGCAATAAGCGATGATTCTGTTTGAGGAGGGGGAGGAGACGATGCGGCAGGAGGAGTAGCAGGTGTGGATCGCCAGCCGCCCAGGATCTTGTTCATGAAACCGCCAGAGGATCTCTCGGCCTTTGCCTGAAGACGTTGTTGGGCTTCTGCTGCTTCAATCTGCTTTTTGAGCTCTTCTTCTTCAGACACCACTGACTTTTCCAAGTCGTGTCCAGGCACCTTGACCTTGGGATAGTCTTCGCGAAGCAGCCTGGTGATGACGTTTTGGACATGATCCGTGTGCTGCTGAGACAACAGCTGTCGAATGTAGGCATCTTGGCAATCACCAAACACTTCTTTGACTTGCTTTGTGTAGGCGTCCAGTTCTCTGGGCGACAGGGGTTTAGGCATGTTGGGCGGTGGTGTTGCAGGCGCTCTTGAGTTTTGGGTGGCATTGCCGGATGCTGGAGGAGGGGGCGTGGGCGCAGGCGTGTAGGCAGGAGAGGCATCTTGTCGCTTCTTGATGTTGAGAATGCGATCCACAGGGACGTTTTTGCGGCGCAAGTTGTACAAGCTGGTTGTCAGATAGCGCTCCATGATGATGGCGTCGTTGAAACGCGTGCGAGCAAAGATCAAGCGACACAAGGAATGGGCAATGTCGTAGTAGTCAATGTCGTTGGCATCCGACACGTAGATTTGAAAGTTGGTGCAGTCAGCGCAGGCCGTGGTGGGCTGAATGTTCTTTTCGTTGGTGTGTCGAAAGGTGCGCACAATCTTGAGGTCCTTGACTTGGGTGACCTTGAGATGCTGCTTAATGTACTTTTCGTCGCGCAAGAGGTCCTTTTTTTTCTTGTGTCCGTCGTTCACCATTTGATAGATGCCAATGGGCGCACGCTCAAAGATCATGCCAGTGATTTTCTTGGTTGTCTTGGTTACGCCCAGGTGGGTGGCGTAAGAGTAGGTTTCTGTAATTTGGCTGTGTCCTTAAGGTAAGTCATCACAGAGACAACACAATGATGCCAACTACTAGCACTTACCTGGAGAGCATCTTGCTGCCCAGTTGGACATAAAAGTCCTCCAGCAACTCCTCCATGGGCGCTGACAGTGGACTAAAGATCTGCTGAGCCATGGTGTCATTGTTGATAAAGATATCCGACGCCTTGGCAAGCCTGTATTGCACAAACTCCTCTTCTGCGGCGTCTTCGCTATTGTCCAGCTTCTCTTGCTGCTGCTGCTGTTGCTGCTGCTGCTGTTCTGAAAGGGTCGTGCGCTTCAAACCCACCAAGAAGGGCTTTGTCTTCATGTCATTGAGCAACTGTCTGTCTGACTTGATCGTTTGGAATTGGACTGCAATCTGACGCAGCACTTCCAAGTAGCGTTCACCGCCGCCACTCAACTCCCAATAGCGTTGTGGATCCTTGACCAGCAGGACAGCCATTTCAGCGGTTGTAGGTTCGTTCTTGACGCCACAGGTACGCAAAAAGGGGTTTGCTTTAGCACCAAAGCTGACATAGACAAACAGCTCCTTGTGAAACGTCATGGCAGAGGTGTCTGTTTCGAAATACACCTGAGAGGGCTGGTAGAGTTGTGCGGATCCCTGCTTGCCTTGCACGGGTATAAAGGCGAGCTGTCTTAGCAAGTCCCATTGTCCACGAGAAAAGTCGCCCATGCGTGTTGCCATGTACTCAAAGATCTTGCGGGCTGCATCGTGGTTTGTTTCCAGCTTGTCGACAAAGGCAGCAATCAGCTTATCCGAGGGCGGGTTCTCGCGCACACCGAGCCTTTCACGCGCAAAGGCCACTTCTGGATGGAGCACCTGGAAGCCAAGCAGTTGCGCATCAGGATTAGCGTAACAGTCCTTGGGAGCAGCGTACGTCTTGCCATCGGAACAGGGCAGAAACTTGATTTGGATGGTATTGACATGGTAGGTATCGTCGTAGTCTGGGCGGTTTTCAATGAGATAACGAAGAGCGCGTTTTTGGATAGCCACTCTTTCAGCGGTCATGTTGGTATCAGGCGCTGCCAGCAACAGCAACGAGGCCAAGGGTGGCTTGATGTTGAGCCCCAGTTTCTGCAGGAATTTGGCTTCACCGCTGTCAGGCCTCCATCGCGGCATGCGGGTCCAGTAGATGGTAGGCAGGTTCAGGTCGCGAGCAATGTCGGTAGGCGCAAACAGGTCGCCAGCACGGTAGCGCTTGTACACCTTTTTGGTCTGCTTCTCCATGATGGGCTTTCCCTCGCTGTCCAGTGCACCGCTTGGCTTGCTGATCTCTCTCAAACGTGGCTCTTCACCCTCCTTTGTAAAGATGGCCGTTTCCCGTAATCGCTTGATTTCAATATCGCTCAGTGTGGTTGCTTCAGACGCCAGGTATTTGACAAGATCCACGTGAGACCAACTGCCATCAGAGATCAGTCGATCAAAGACCATTTGCAATTCAACGTGCTAGCAGAGAGAGTATCAGTATGGGCATGTACAGTACACTTGTAAAAGGCTTGTTACTTACCTTGCGAACACCCAGTGCTGCCAAAAAAGCGTCGTTAATGTTCTTTTTGGCGAAATCCACAATGGGCAGATCATCAAACAGCTTGACGGTCGAGAAATACGCGTCTTGAGGCAGCTTCATGCCAAATCGTGTTGGCACACAGTGCTTTGCTCGAAGCACCTGGACGAGGTCAGATTGCGCTTTGGTGGAGGATGCGTGCACATAGCCCTTGCTGGCGACCACCAACACGCGTTCTGCAAAGTCCTTGGACGTCTCCAGCTCGGGCTTGGATTGTGCAATAAACTGAACCCAGTGCAGGACAGACAGCTCGCTCATGTTGCCTAGGTAGTTGATCAGATCCGCCTGAGGGAGGCCTGCCGACACAGAGACGGGCATGGTGTCTTGGGGGAGCGGCATATCCACAGGAACGGTCTTGGGGTTCAGGAACCATCGTGTATGAGACAGTTGCAGCAAACCACGCTCCTCGCCGCGGTTCATGATGGCCGCCTCTAGGAACTTTTGGCGCGCACTGGTATTGTTGATGACATGCTCTCGCGTCTGTCTGGGTATACTCTCGTCGTTTCTGTTGCACTTGAACCACCACTTGAGACAGCACACCATCTCCTTTTCTTCCAGCGATCTCGTGTCGAGCTCCTTGAGCACGTCGTTGAATCCAAGTGGCTGCAGCAGGTTGAATTTGGCGAGCTTGGTGATGCTCTCTTTGCAGTCCTGCGAAATGACGGGCGTGATGGTGGGTATCGTCTTGACAAAGCCGTCCAGCAACTGGGTAATCTCGTTTCCCTTGACGCTGGTGTAGTCAGGCACGCTTCTGGCGACTGTGATGGGCTGGATGCCGTGCGAAGTCATCACGTCCATGGGCACCTTGCAACAGGCAAAGAACTGCTCTTCCTGCAGCTTGCTGACAATGGTGCTTGGCGTCGAGTGCTGAAATGTAAAGGAATGCAGTGCGTGGGCCGCTCGCTTCTCCAGCATGATCTTGGCGCTGTCCTTGACCGCTTCTGCCTTGATCTTGTCTACCTCTGCGTCAAATCCAACCAGTTCGCGGTACAGTCTGGCAATCTGCGCCATCTCGTCATTGTACACCATTCTTGCCAGCAAACCGCCCGCAGCCAGCAGCTCCTTGTTCCACACGCTGATGTATCTGTCTGCAAAATCAATGCTCTCTCGTTCGACAGTGGGTATAAATCGAGACGCCATATGACAGCAGCAGCCCGTGGTTTGGTGTGTGGGGAATCCAATAAACACACGGCCCTGGTGAGGAAACGGGATGAGGTCCTTGAATATCTGGTTGCCGTTCTCGGATGCGTCCAGCTCCTCCTTGCCAGTGTACACCAGCTGGAATTTGGTGGTGGTCGGCGGCTTCTTTTTGGTGGCTCGCTCCATCTCCTTTTCAAAGTCTCGAGGCACGCTTACTTTCAGGGCGCCCGCAACGACCCGTAGAAAGATGCTGGCCTTCTCGACTGGCAATCCCTTTTCGTTGCTGCTGGCGCTTGCTGCTTTAGACTTGCTGCTGGACAAAAAGTGGGTCAGCGGCGTAAAGAGCGAGGGCGGTGTGTATTTCTCGGCGTCCAGCTGGATCTGTCTCATGTCAGCGCCCGTGATGGTAAACATGCGCTGCGGGGTAGTCAGCACCATCTTGCGGGTGTCAATGGCCATGGATCTGGGCTCTGCTTCTCTCTTGGTGATGCGAAAGATGGGTTGATCGTCAAAGTAGACGGCGACTTGCTTTAGGTTGGCTGTGAAGCCCATGCTGGTCGTCAGGAATCTCGAGAAATGGTCAAAGTCAGGCATCTCCATGGGCTCTCTCAGGTCCATCAGAAACGACGTCCACGGGTCAATGTCCTTGTCGGGCACATCGGCTCTTTTTGCAAACAGTTGGTCGCCTTTAAAGTAAAAGGCCATGCACTGTGATCCTGAAAAAACGCTGTGGTGCAAAATGTCAATCACTGGGCTCTGTCGCTGTTGTCTGTGCACTTACAAGGGATTCTCGCACACCGAGAAAAGTGAATAGAAACCCACACCAAACGCACCAATCTTTTGCTCGTCTAAATCGTCATTTTATCAGCACGCACTGGTGATCCATGCGGGTGATTTCAATCATTTATTACCTGGATTTCCTTCTGCAATTCGCTTTAATCGCTGCCAGTCCTCAGGGCGAAAGGCCATGCCATTGTTTTTGAATATAATCTTGTTGCATTTAGCTTGTAAGTTGGGTGGTTTTGTCGTATCGGGTGCAGTGGAGTGGAAATGGATCGAGATACTGGTGGAAGAAGCATCATCTGGTTGAAAAAAGCGGCTCTATCAGTAACGGTACATGTGTGGATACTGTGTTGCTCTTACCTGCATTCTGCATCAGTTCTCTGTACAAGACGTATTCAGCAGAGTATCTAGCAAGGATTTTATCGATCAAATGCCTCTGATTCACTGCGCAAAAGCAAGTAGCCATGATGAGTTGTTAAGTTGGTTGCTGCGAGGTATATCAAGCAAACTAGGTACCTTCCACTTTCTCTTCCACGCCTCCTGTATCCATTACATTGGAGCGCAATAATTCTAGTCGATTATCCAAGTGGGACATGTATTGTATTAATGATGTGGAAAAGAAAAAAGTCTAAATGAAAGAAAAACAAGACAAGTGGAATTTGTTTGTGGTAAATGCAATTTATAACTGGAAACAAGCTTCGTACCCCGCTTTGCCATCATCACTACTACGCTGGATTCGATCATGGATCAACTTGGCTTTGCATTTGAAAGCTTGATGGGCTCACTTGAAATCATCATAAATTACTCTTTTTTTTTATTCAATACGAGCCTTTCCGCACTTTGGGTGGTTTCCTGGCCTACGCTTCTCTTTGGTAGAAACCAACCTCCGTTCAGGCGGTTCGTTATTCAATACACAACTAGCTAACCAAGCAATATATCCACACAATCGGCTTTCTTGACCCTCACTTTTAATCATGGCCACGCATAGTCGTACTTGCACCGCAAAAAGGGTTTACTTTCTCTTGGGGACAAACTTGGTCAGAAAAGAAGGCACCATACGACCACGGCCTACTTGTATTTCTTTTCTGCTTCTTTTGACTTGCACCAGGTCCACAAACTTGGCCATCTCAAGCTGCATGAAAGCATTCGTTTACTATTGCGAAACCTATACATTGTTGGCGATCATTACCTTGGCATAATACAGCGACTCCACTAAAGCACTCACAAGGACTAGTTTGTGAGTTTCTCTCACCAGTGAGAAACGCTTGATAGCAACAGGGATGTACACGCCGTGAGCAATGACCTGCATGTTGTATCAGTGAAAAATAGTGAGATGGCAAGTCCTTTGTAAAGTGCAATTCTAAATTGTGTGCTTATACCTTTTACCAAGACGCCCAAAGAGAAAGGGGGCTTCAACCCCCATGTACAACTGCTGATCCACAGAGTCCTTCATCGACTTTATCAACTTGGTGGCTGGTGTCATCTCCGGGTTGGTAGTTACTGGTGGTATGTGGTCTCTTCACTTGAACAAAAGAAAAAAGACCCAGAATGAAGTCTGGCTTCTTTCCATTGTACTTGGGCTTGTCAATCCTGTTGGCGTTATGATCAATACAGCTGTCAATGGCGAAAAGATATAAAGACTTACATCGAGAACACCATGCGATCATCAGCTCTTGGCAGAAACACTCTTTGCAGAGCTGGATTCAGGTACTTGTCAGAGAAAGTAGCTTCAAAGGCGGATGCAGCAGCGGTACCATAGCCAATGTGATGCTTGACGATATCTTTTACCATATCTATTCTCCTCAGCGCCTTCGCCATCAGCCTTGCACTTGCAGTAAATAATGGCAGCAGCAAGAACATGGCTGAAGCGGTGTCGAACAAACAATGCCTTCAATGCGGCTTCTGTCTTGCGATCCATATAAAAGGAGATACATTGCCGGCGGTCAAAGGCATTTACAGGAAAGACCTGAGACAGAGCCCTGTGTTGACAAAGATGGAGTAAAACTTAGCATCCGATGGGAGCTAGTACAACACTCTAAACACTGACAAAACCCGCGTGCTATTCTCAAGCCGTTGGTCTCTTCTGCTTGTTTTCTACTTTGGCTGCGGAATTTCTTCAATTGATGGGTCAAATCAATGACATTCACCACGAGCTAGAATATAAGGGTTAGATCTTGTCAATTGAATGCAGTTGAACTTTTGTTTTACCCTTTCTTTGATTGTCCATTATTTTTCTCCTACACCAGCAAAGTAATTCTCTTGACATCAGAGGATGAAAGCGACCAGTCAGACTCAATGTCAGAAGAACTTTGACCATCTAAAAGAATATGTCAGTTTGTAACAGAAGAAAAAGCTTCTTGAACTACCTCTGTAGCGCTTGTTGTTGACTATAAACTTGATATATCCAGAATTGTGATTGACAGATAAATACGACATTTGCACCATCAAACATTACTTTTTTTTGCACCATCCTAGAAATGCAATCATCAGTTTGCTATACTTGAGGCCATGAGTATGTTGAATCCCTTAATACATACCTTTGGGATGGTGCTTTTTTTGTTATAATAATGCCATTTTGTGAGAAGAGAAGGAAAAGAAAAGACGTGTTGCAGATCAAACTTTTATAATGTGGAAATGCTGATAAATCGGCAACTCGCGACGTAAAATTACACTCATTTCTTATATAAATTGAGCCGCACTATCTTTCTAACGTAGACAAACATGCCCTGTATTCATTCAATAGCGCTTTAGTTTAAATAAACTCGACACTCATTGCTTGAATGAACGGACCCTGATGGAAACCAATATCCATTGGATCTTTCAAGCGCGGAACTCGTCGATGAAAATCCGCGAGATTTCCATGCCGCAGTAGTTGCTTGGTTACATTTCAATGTTTACTTTGAAACATCGATTGAATATAAAAGGCGCTGCTTATTCCTTACCATTGAACCATACACCTTTATCTCGTCTTGGAAAATGTCGCAGCCACAGCCCAACGAATACGATAACCCTCAGTTTTTTAAAAAGTACAAGGAGATGGCCAGAAGCAAGTACGGTCTCGCTGGTGCAGGTGAATGGCACGAATTGGAAAAGATGCTCCCTGATTTCAAGAACAAACGTGTGCTGGATCTTGGCTGTGGCTATGGATGGCACTGTCTCTATGCCGCTGAACACGGCGCCAGTCAAGTCGTCGGAATCGATAGTTCTGTCAAGATGATTGAAGTCGCTAAATCCAAGACGGATTCACCTGTAATTTCTTACCATGTCCAATCCATGGAAGAGGTGGACTTTCCTGCTGATTCGTTTGATGCCGTTATTAGCTCTTTGGCGTTCCATTATGTTGCTTCATTTGATGATATCTGTGTCAAGGTAAAGAAGTTTTTGGTGAGTGGCGGTGATTTCGTGTTCTCTGTGGAGAATCCCATCTTTACGGCTTACGGAACAGGAGACTGGTATTACGATGCTGACGGAAAGCCCCTTCATTGGCCTGTGGATCGTTACTTTGAAGAAGGCGTAAGAAAGGCGAACTTCTTGGGCCAAGATGTGTACAAGTACCACAAGACAATGAGCACTTATATCAATACGCTTGTCAAACATGGGTTCAGCATCACCAAGGTCGTGGAGCCATTGCCAGAAGAGAGCATGATTACCTCCATGCCTGATGAGCTGAGAAGACCCATGATGCTCTTGATTTCTGCCAGGCTATAGTTTAATAAATATTCCAAGCACCTGATTATGCACACTTGAATCATAAATGTGATTTTAAACTAAAAAAGCATAACGTCATGATGTATAATGGGGTCTTTTTTTTTTATTTAGCATGCGTTTGTTACATTATATACAATGATTCATTGGAGCCAGGTCGACGTTAAAAGTCATCGAATCCTCCACCATCGAATCCACCATCAAAACCTCCTCCATCAAAGTTACCGGCATCGTCACCATAGTAATTGTTCTCGACGATTGTATCTGGATGATCGTCAAACATGGCGTCTCCAATCATGTAACCCAGCAGGCCACCGCCCACACCAGCAGCGGCCATTTTACCAACGCCCATGCCACCACCGCCACTGGCTCTACCGTATTGAGGCTGCTGCATGTACTGCGGCTGCTGGACATACTGTGGTTGATATTGAGGCTGCTGAGGGAAGAATCTTTGCTGTTGTTGAGGATAGTAAGGTTGCTGCTGCGATGGAGTAGCATAAGAAGCATTTTCACCACGATTACTAGCGCTATTTCCCATCGGTTTGTCAGCAGGATGTTCCCATTGACGCAATGCAGTAGGAGTGTACACGTAAAAGAACTTGCGAGAATTGGGGTCGTATTGGGAGATCCAGCCATTTGGTAAGGGTCGAGTGTCTGGATTCACTGGTTCTCTAGGGGGAGAGGGAGGAGCATAATTGCTGGCTGGCGTAGCGCTGTAGGCAGGCGGGCCACTTTGAAAGCTTGGTTGAGGCGATTTAGATTTAGATTTTGAAAATAATCCCATTTTTAACTGTAAAATGTATGATAGAAGCAAAAGAAAAAGGTAGCAAAGGCAATTGGCTCTATCTTGTGCGTTTTATATAGTGCCATGTTGCATTACGAAATGATTAGAGATAGGTCAGGTTTCACTCGAACCAAAAAGAGCTTCGACTCATGATTCATGCCAAGAAGGAACTTCTATACAGATTTCGCGGATAGACTGTACCAAGGCACATCTGATTGATCTCCTTTTGGATACAAGTAGCTTATGGACGACTGGCAAGCAAGGCAAACTAGAGAGGCAGCATCCAGCTCTTTTTTCCAGTGCGACATGTATTTGCATAAAGAAGGCTCTCATCAAACGCTCTATGGTGGGAGGTCACAGTCCTTTGCATTCATTGGCTTACACGATGGGATATATAAACGGAAGCGGGGGGTCAGTGTCAATCTCTTTTTGTCCTCTTTTTTATTATTTACTCTACCATGTCGACTAGAAAAGCCATCAACAGGGTAGCCGCAGGCGGGCTCAAGTACAAACCCATCTATACCCCACCACCGCCTCCTCCTCCACCAAAGCAAGGACCCAAGCTGGGGCCCATTCTCATCGGCGGCTCGCTGCTTTACGTTACAGCTACCTATGTCAGCATGCTCGTCTTTAAGAGCAAGAGCGACACGAACGATATCGTTGCAGGAAAAACAGAGAAGCCTTCAGTGACACCAGCTACATTTGACACTTCCAATGTGTGGGAGTCTGTTGCAAAAAAGTACGACCAGGAAATCGGATGGGATGAAGTTGTCATGGGCGTAGGCTTGCTGAGACGTTGGTTGGTTGGAAAAGCCCAGGTAGGTCATGTTGGCGTAGATCAAAGAGAGAGGGAAGAGAGAGAGAGAGCTCAGCGATGTCATGTGTAGGGAGATGTGCTGGAAGTATCCACAGGCACGGGCCGCAACTTTGATTACTACAACGCAGATCAAGTCAAGTCTGTCACATTCACAGATCGACACGAGCCCATGCTGAACGAGGCCAAGGAAAAGTACCTGGAATCCTACAAGGACAAGTTCCATCAGGCGTTCTTCGAGACGAGCAATGTAGAGGAAAAGAAGAACAAGAAGTACGATACGATTGTGGATACATTTGGACTGTGCTCATGTGGAGATCCGGTAGAGGCGCTGGTGCAGCTGGCAGATTCGTGCAAATCAGAAGATTCTCGGGTCCTGCTACTGGAGCACGGCCGTTCCAATTACGACTGGCTGAACAGATTGTTGGATACAAATGTGGATAAGCATGTGCAACAATGGGGCTGCTGGTGGAATCGAGATATCATGGGATTGTTTGAGGATCCTCGAGTCAAGGAAAAACTGCAGGTGGAGAAGGTGTCTCGCTGGCATCTGGGCACGACATGTTACATTATCGCCAAACCTACTGCTAGCAGCAGCAGCAGCAGCAGCAGCAGCATCGAATAAACGCTGAAACCGAAAAATCAGAAGGCTTAAAATACTTTTTTCTTTTTACAAATGTGACGTACTATTCGACGCTAAACCCCTTGACTATTTCTCGTTTTCCAATTGAAATTTTTTTCTTCTTTCTCTTTCTTTAAACATTTTATTACATCATGAGGTAAGCCTTTACATTGGAGCGCTATGCCGCTCTGGACGCCAGTCGATCAGGCCGCCTAACGCCTGCTCTCTAGTAACGAACCTTTGCAAGAAATCCAAGACAACGAGATCGAGGTGAGTTTTGCAAACATGAAAAATTTTGCATCGTATTTTCAAGGCCGAAAATTTTTTATTAATCAAGCCGTTTTGATCACCATGTAGTCCAACTGGGACGAAGTCGTCGACAACTTTGATAACATGAACCTCAAGCCCGAGCTTCTTCGTGGTGTTTATGCATACGGGTAAGTAGAGAGCGCACAATGTCAAGGGGGTCCAACGGGAGGCAGGGAAACGGCATTTGTCAGTTTTCGGAGCGATGGTAACTAACTTTCTGCAACACAGTTTCGAAAGACCCTCTGCCATTCAGCAACGTGCTATTATGCCCGTCATCAAGGGCCATGATGTAATTGCCCAAGCCCAATCTGGTACTGGTAAGACTGCCACCTTCTCCATCTCTGTGCTCCAATCCATTGATGTCGAGCTCAAGGAACCCCAAGCCTTGATCCTTGCTCCTACCAGAGAATTGGCCCTTCAAATCCAAAAGGTCGTTATGGCCCTTGGTGATTTCATGGGTATCAAGTCTCACGCCTGTATTGGTGGTACCAACGTCCGTGAGGATATTGCCACTCTCCAATCTGGTGTCCAAGTTGTTGTCGGTACTCCCGGTCGTGTCTTTGATATGATCCAAAACAGACGTGCCTTCAACACCAAGTCCATGAAGATGTTCGTTTTGGATGAAGCCGATGAGATGTTGTCTCGTGGTTTCAAGGATCAAATCTACGACGTTTTCCAATTGATGCCCGAATCCACCCAAGTCGTCCTCTTGTCCGCTACCATGCCCGCTGAAGTTTTGGAAGTTACCAAGAAGTTCATGAGAGAGCCCATCCGTATTTTGGTCAAGCGTGATGAATTGACTTTGGAAGGTATCAAGCAATTCTACATTGCCGTCGATAAGGAAGAATGGAAGTTGGATACTTTGTGTGATTTATACGAAACTGTCACCATTACCCAAGCCGTCATCTTCTGTAACACCCGCAGAAAGGTCGATTGGTTGACTGACAAGCTCCAAGCTCGTGAGTTCACTGTCTCTGCCATGCACGGTGATATGGATCAAGCTCAACGTGATGTTATCATGAAGGAGTTCCGTTCCGGTTCATCTCGTGTCTTGATTACCACTGATTTGTTGGCCCGTGGTATTGATGTCCAACAAGTCTCCTTGGTCATCAACTACGATTTGCCCTCCAACCGTGAAAACTACATTCACAGAATTGGTCGTGGTGGTCGTTTCGGTCGTAAGGGTGTTGCTATCAACTTTGTCTCTGGTGATGATGTCCGTGCCATGAGAGATATCGAACAATTCTACAACACTCAAATTGATGAAATGCCCATGAACGTTGCTGATCTTATCTAAATTAAGCATATACATTTTTTCTAGCTTTACACAACTACACTCTTTTTTCTCCATATAAAAAAATGAATAAAATCAATTTAAATAATACTTGCAGTGCGGTGCACTTTAAGGATGATGAAGCTGAATGAAAGCATCTTGTTTGATGATGTTTGAATTTGGGGTTTCGCTTCATTGCACAAAGTACTATAAGGCATTAGACAACTGCTAGTTTATACCATCACTGTACATTGAAACCTAGATAACTCTTAGTAAGCAGCCAAACTCTGAGGATTTAGCTAATTATCTCTTCTTAAGCTTACTGCAAAAATCAAGCGCATTTGAGCCGTGCTTTCTCGTATTCTAATTTAGAGAGCCAGCCCTTCCCCCCCAAAAACCTCCATTGCTGGCGATACACCTCTAAACACTCAAAATAAGAGCATCTTGCTTTTTTCACATTTTATTCATAGTTTATTCAGTTTTAGGGGCAGGATTACTATTAGTAGTCGATTGTTGAGCGGCTGCTGTTGACTCGGCACCATGAGGGTAAGCATGCTGTTGTTGCTGTTGCTGTTGTGCAGCAGCGAATTGTTGAAGTTGGAGTTGGTATTGTTGCATTTGTTCGGCTGTCAATTGGGAATATGATGCATAAGCAGCGGCTTCCATTGACTAAATGATAGATTAGAATGGCATCACTCGATCCAAATCCACGCATTCACTTACCTGTTGAGGAGCATATTGAGGAACGCCACCCTGAGCAGGGTAGTAGCTGCCATACTCTGGCTGTTGTGGTTGCTGTTGTGGTTGCTGTTCAAAGGGAGCGCTTTGCGTCTTCACTGCTTCTTCTCTTGGAACAATATCAATCAAGAAATCACACATGTCAGTCTTGGAGATGGCTGTGGCAATATCAGATCTTTGCAGAGTACGTCTCTTGTTTTCTTCGGCATGTACCCTATATTTCCATCAATTCGTGTCTCCAAACAAGCACATCCAGCTGTACTCACCAAGCACGTTTAGTCAATTCAGTAATGAAAATCTCGCAGCCTTTAGCAAACAACACAGGAGCCTATCATGAACTGCTCAATTGTCATGCTATATCCATTATTCGTATAAATACTTACTTCGGCACTAATCATCTTTATATTCACACATATCACAAAACAATCGATAAGCTACTTTTTTTTTTTTTTCTTCCACAGCAATCAGCATCGCCTTACCTTAACTTCTTGATCAGTCTTCATGACCTTCTTGATTCTGGCCAAAGGCAAGGGATGGTTCTTGAAATCAGACTCAAACATATCAGCCAACTGCATCTGCTCTGTCCAAAATTTGCCCAAGTCGAATGCTGGATAATTGCCAGTAGACGTACTAGGAGCAGAGGGAACGGATGATAAGGTGTTTTGGACTTGTTGCTGCTGCTGCTGTTGGTGCATGGGATCAGTAGGTACTGGGACGTACGGAGATTGTGGGTGTTGATCTCCTGGTTGTTGAGAAGCCATTTTTAATGTTTATGATAAAAGAAGCACACCAGTAAAATGGAACGCGCTTTTTTTTTTTTATTCTTGCTCAACAAAAGAATCTCCCACAAAAGAGTGCACAGGAGGCAACATCTGAAAATTTTTCCTGCATTCAAACGCCGGGTTGGTATTCTGTTTTGGCAAACAATGAGCGATCCAACATGTGCTCCACATGGTCTGGTTGTTATAATACAAAACTTGGGTGTCTTTATCGTTTATTGCTATTGGAATGATGATTGCTAGCATTGCTGCTGCTGCTGCCGCTGCTGGTGTATTTCTTGGGCAGCTTATACACCTCCATGATTGAGCCAGCAATTTCTACATTGTAAACATGTCAGTCGCAGATCAGACTTGACGATAATGGCATGTTACCTCCTATTAAGTCTGAATTGGCCTCTAGATATTGTCCCCACACACTGCTGGTGTCGGCTGGAAATTTGATGTCGTGGCCGTGGTATCCCATCAGGAGCGCTGCTGCTGCTATCGACCTTGGATCATACCATAGACATAATGGCAGTCTAAAACTAAAGCAGACAATGTCAACCACCAAAAACTATGTGCCTTGTATTAGGTCCCAAACATACCTGTCCGTGATGAAAGCGAGTGCAGCATGCACAACATCGTTCGGTGCTGTTACACCTAGTTAGTCCAATGCCATTCTCTTGGTCGTTGATCATGATATACATTACTATTGATCTCTTTCACAAACTCGAATAATTCATAATAAGGGTGGTCTATTTGCATATCGAAGCATGTAATATCCAGCACAATCAACTCGTAATACAGTAGATCAGAGATGAATTTGTTCTACATTGTCGATGATGAGGACACTTTTTTTTTTCTCGTCAATCTATGCCTATCGCTTACAATTCTCTTTTCGCTTAGTGTTTGTTTGGGCTTGTATAGCCATGATTTCGCAATGTCGTTTGCTCTTCGTGAAGATTCGTCGCTTTTGCATGCTATAAACACACAGGCCTGTGCAATTTTCTAGACAAATCAATTAGCCATCGCATACAATAAGCGAGATATAAAATCATACTTGGGCTTTATAATCGAAAAAGGAACGCCTGCTGTAAAATCGATGAAATAAGGCAGAGGCTGTCGCAACTGTATGTATCGGTCTAACAACGAAATTAGGTATAAATTAAAAATACATATATATATTCAGTGCAAAACCATGTCGCTTACAGTTCTAGACGATATCCAACGCATTGTATTAAGCAAATAGCACGTAGACGAGATAGTAATTCTTCTTCGTATTTCATTCCTTTTTGGATCGAAGGAAAGTATCGACTTTCGTCTCTCTGCATGACCCACTTTTGCATTTGAAATATATATAAAAAAGAAGAAATGACAATAAGGGGAAGGAGAGGGGGGGGGGGCGTACAATTACTATTAGTGGATCCAGTCATACTTGAGAGCATATCAATGTAGTGTACCTGACTAGCCATGTTGCTATGCTTTATCTATATATTTTTAGCTAGAAAAGTAGTGAAAAGTAGTAGAAGAGAAACCGTTTTTTTTTCTACCTTTGAAATCATATTTGTCAACTCCCAAACAAGAGGTTGGACGGGTGATGATTGCACCGTCTTGCATGTTACTGCTGATTTTTGGGGTTCATTCTTCATCGCCATTCATGCCATCAACTCTTGTGTTTAGAATAATACAATAGAGATCTTTATAATTAGAACTAAATGGGCACATGGCATACAGACTCATATCAGTGCGCAACGTTTTACTTTTAATAGTGTATTGAGGAGACGTTGGGATGGTGCAATAATTGTAGAATACAATGCTGGTTCCTGTTTAGTGAAAAATGCTTCAAATTGCTGATTTTTGAAGAGTTGTATCTTTTGGTTTTGTTATTTGAATAATAGAAAAGAGCTCTCTTACTGAACAAAGATTCAAAGATCATTGATGTCTGTGGAAATTCCTGCAAAGCCTAGAACGACAAGACATACATTTTCCGTGGCTGCAATATAAGAAACCATGTCATATCTGTAATGAAGGAAAATCAAGTTTAGATTATTATTATTTTACAAGATCTGATTACTCACCCTGTGTGTTGCCATCAACATTTTGTTCTAGTCGTTTTGCAATTCCAAGTTCTTTTCTGATAGAGCGGAACATGGCGACACGAAAATCTTCTTCACCAAGGACCTATTAGCTATAGTCGTTCAACCATGCTTTGTAAAAGTCAAATTCTTGTGTCGTCGCCTTCACTTCCTAAAGGTTTTCTTGCGTATCCTACGACTTGATACCCATCTTTTTTGCAAGTTTTCAATGTATTTCTGGTATCGAGGCAAATATGTAATGATGCTTTCTGCAACTTGATCGAAGCAATAAGTTTATTTAAATACTTACATCAATCATTGAATCCATGAACCTTTTTTCATTGTTCATTAGATATGGCCAATTGGTGTCGATGCGTCTCAGAAAGCCATAGCAGAACATTTCACCGAAGCTGTCGTCTGAACCCAAGAAACGTGCCCAAAAACGAAAAGAAACCCTTAATATGTATAATCAAATGTCAGATTTCAAAATGCAGCAGCATGCGATTGGAACCTACAGGGTGGCACCGGCAGAGATCGAGCGTAGCGAAAGCAATTAGTTGTCTATATAGTGTCTTTTACTATACGAAAGGTGAATGTCAGGGCAAAACGGGCAGCCTATGCTGGGATTGAATTTGATAGCTGGCTGCCACTGGTCCTCCAGATCGTTCATCTGGACATCCGAAACCCTTTCAAGGGCAATTACACAAAATGTTACTACTCGAACAACAGGTATTTCTCTAAAGTTTTAGATGTAAAATTGAACAAGAAATCCAATGGTGTTAATTTCAAGGCGATACCTATAGTCTGTGGAGAGTAACTGTCGAAAAATGCAAAACACGTTTTCGGAGAAAAGGTCTACAAACACTATAGTGAAGTGATCGCAAGACGCTTTTATATGCTCCAATGCGTTTCTACGATTTTTTTGAGCATAGGAACACCTTAATAGAAAGCTTCATTTTCAAGGTGAAAACCTCCATCATTCAAAATCATCAATTTTTCCCTTGCTAGTACAAGGCAAAATTTGCCAAAAATTGTTGATCAACTCGATCTCCTAAAAATCACTGAAAAGTGATCCATACCCTAATGTCAGGTCGTAGAACATAATCGCACTTGTTTCGAGGCCGAGATTGTGCTTCGTTGGTGAGATATAAGCGATCTAAAGCTTTGATTTTATAGTGGTAAATACATTTGAGGGCTGCTCATTGAACATTGCGCTTGTTAACATCTGATATTATGATGGTCTGTGGTTTATCATGTAGCCCAACAGTGCATTATGCGCACAAGAAAAACACACAAGAAGCTTGGATCGAGTTTGACATTGCGTCAATCCCGGATATGTTGTGCAAACGGCCAAGCTGTGCTTGCTCTTTAAGACGCATACCAACAGAGGCGAGAGATTTACTGATCAGAAATGATGCGATTGCAGAAGAGTTTAAGGAAAGTACTACGACTTAATCCAGCATTGAGTTTCACCTCCAAGTATCGAATTGATAACGTTGTGTCATTTGGCGGATAAGCGAAAGGTGAAATAACCCTTAAAAAAATCTTTTCTTGCTATTAGAAACTACTTATCGTCAAACAAACGATCTATTTCTTCTGATTCAACATTGGAATGATCGGGAAAGGCCGCTGCAGGCGCGAGCTGTGCATTTCCATTAGAACGAAAGTCGAAAAATTACTGTAGCGAAGCGAAGGTCGACTTTTTCACTGTAATTTGAGGGGCTGGTTACAGCTCGTCCTTTTTAATTCAATGCAAGTTTAGTTAATTTACAAGATCAATATGATGTGCGATGTTTTGCTCGACTATAAATTACTACTTTCTTTCACTTTTGCAACAAAATTCTTATTTTTTTTCTTTTGAAACTGTTTATTAATTTAATGAAGGTAATGATATGATACAAGTATTAAAGAGGTAAAAATACAGCGTTTAGCAAACATTTAGTTGCGTTCAAAACCGCGGACAATGTCTTCAAGAGAGCGACCCTTGGTTTCAGGGACCTTGAGGTAGGTAAAGGCAAAGGCAAGAGCGGCAACACCAGCAAAGATAGCGAATGAGTAGCCCTTGATGCCGTCAAAGATGAGAGGGAAACATTGACCGATCAAGAAGTTCATGGCCCAGTTGACAGCAGTGGCAATGGCACCAACAGCAGATGAAGCATAGACAGGTGTCAATTCAGAAGTCATCATCCAGGGAATAGGTCCAACACCAATGGCAAAGGCAATGACATAGCCAAAGACAGAGACAATCAAGAGAGCACCTACATTGTAGACATAACCGATGATCAAGAGAACAGAGAAAATACAGGCACCAACTTCAGCAATCATGAGCAAAGGACGACGACCCATACGATCAATCAAGATCAAAGACAAGATGGTAGAAGCAAAGTTGACAACAGTAGTGACAATGGCCATGTACTTGGACATTTCAGCATCGAAAGCCATGTTGAAGATGGTGGTGGAGTAGTACATGACAGCGTTCATACCAATCAATTGTTGAGTAATGTGGAGAGTGATGACAGTAAGAGCAATGCGGCGGATAAGAGGATCAGTAAAAATCTGGATCATGCTCATGGGAGAGCGTACACCGTCGTCTTGGGTAATAACACCTTCTTCGATTTGATCATCAAAGGACTTTTTGTCTTCATCAGAAGCAGCATCAGCACCGACAATGGCTCTGGCAGCAGCGGTACCCAGTTGGCCCTCCACCATACCGTAGAATTCCTTTTCAATATCAGAGTTGGGACGAAGTCTTTGGAGGTTTTCTCTGGCTTCTTCAATGCGGTTGATGGACACAAGGTAACGAGGAGATTCAACACAACCAGCCATCAAAAAGAACTGAGCAATAGCAGGGATAGCAACAATGGCATAGTTGATTCTCCAAAGAGGAACATTAGCAAGAGGAAGACCAATGACAGAAGCGAGCAAGATACCAATGACAATGGCAAATTGGTTACAAGTACCCATAGTACCACGAGCCTTGATAGTAGAGACTTCACCGACGTAGGTAGGAGTGGAGAGAGAGCCGAGGCCACAAGAAAGACCACAAAAGATACGGCCAATAATGAACATGGCAGGGTTGACAGCGACACCGATCAACAGTGCACCAATGATCCAGCCAATATTGTTAAAGATGATGGTCTTCTTGCGACCAAACTTGGTTTGAATAGCACCACCAAAGAGACCACCGATCAAACCACCCACACAGAAGGAGGCAACGGCGAAACCCCAGAGCGCATTGTTCATGGGCAGACAGTCAGGGAAGGCTTTACTGGCCACATGAGCAGCACCATTTTCACAGGCATGAGTAACTTCACCAGGAACGTTAGCAGAGCCGATAACCCAGCCATTACTAAAAGAGCCGAGACAGGAGATGATCACACAGTACACCATGTAACCAGGCATTTTGAGTTCAGTAGAATCCACCATTTTGGATGATTGAAATGTAAGGTATAATTGAAATATTGAAATAAGTTTTTGATTTAGTGATGAATGAGAAAAATGGATTTGCGTCCAAGTCGTTCTATATATACGAAAATCTGGTTCTCAATGTTACAATGAAGTTGTTTTCTTTTGGTTCAGGTAAGCATGATTGAGAAATACAGGATTTTCCTTTTGAGCCAAATCCAAGACCCTTTTCTATTCATCGCCGTTTGAAGCGTCAAAGTGGAGTGTTTCACTGGTAATAGTATGATCATTGATCTTGTCACATTTGACCAGTAGTTGTGTCATGTCCGAGGTTATAGTAATAACTATGGTGATATGCAAGGGTCAATATTGTGGTAAAAGATACTCAACCCAATTACAAAATGTCAATTTTAGCCAACACCAACATTTTGATGTATTCAATTTGAGTGAAACAATCTACTCTCTTGTTTTCTATGGGCTTTGATCTTGATTCATTTCCGTAGATGGCCTCATTTTTCGGTAAGCACATTTTAGACAACCGAATTGCACGATTATTTCAACCAACCACTGCGATTTCCCGCAAAATCGACTCACTGTGCTCCAAAGGCGGATCAGTATTATGGTTTTCTTCATGCGATTTTATCTAGAGCTCAAATATGATAGTTAAAAGTGGGATGGAAAAAACTCCACAGAATAAGTCTATAATTATGAGATGTGATTGTTATAAATGCCTTATATGCGGAACATCAGACACTTGTTCCATACTGTAAGCTAATTCTGTATGTCGTCGTTGATTATTCTGTAGACTACATGAATGCATGCATGATTCCATGTTTGTTAGTGCGTATGCTGTTCGGTGCGATGTATTGCATAGCCCGGATTTGTATTAGTCTGCATTGAGAAACGAGACGACATGAGCAAGCACTTTTATATACCATTATTGACCACTTATTTTCTTGTCAATGTTCATTTGTAATTCAAATCTCAGGAACCATGCTAAATGTTAGGCACTGGAAATTGATATGTTGGCCGTGAGAGTCCCCGCTATCCATACCTTCGATGCCAACCACATACATGTAATATACTGGGATGTTACCAATTCTGTGAGCGATAGGTCAATATTGCTTTTTTCGACCCATGCATCTTGTTCATCAAATATTATTAATGATTCTGTAATCTGCGTTAATCTTTAACTTTGTTTTCCAGGGCATATACCAAAGATTGTTCTATAATTTGAACTGGGAAGATGCGTCTCTTCTCGAGAAATCTTTCTATTCGATTTTCCGCGGACACCGGTGCAAGGATGACTGAACAATATCACAAAATACCTGAATACAATTATTGTTCTCCTTCATATGTTTACTAATGCACCTGCTGCTTCATCTCGCAATGTATGTTGATTGATTAATCAATGTACAGTACATCTTGAGAGTCATTCCTATTCTCAATAATTAACCCTCATATTGCGACCAATAATATCAGCTTCTCCGTGCCTAAATAAGTTTTCAGGGTTCCTAACCTTATTTCAGCAAGGGAAATTCTGGTAAAACTGGGCACACACACCGAAAGAAGCAATACTATGCGGAGGTGGGTTTCAGCTTTGTTTTTTGTAATTACAAGAAGAAGCTTGTAATATACTGTATACAGATGACTACATTTGCGTGGAAAATAGCTGCTGTACATAGGTGTCAGGCAAAGCATTGAGTTTTTGGATCTACCAAATTTTGAATTGAACAATTAATTATCGACATTTTCTTACCATGGAAGACTTTCCATGCGGCAGCGACTGTATGAGGCGGGAATCTAACGTGGTTGACATTGCATATTTCAGGCATCCGGGATCTTGCTCAAGCTGAAATTTCGGGCTTAACTTCAAATATGTTCAACAATCGTACGTTGTTAGAGGGCTGCAGTTTTCTATTTACAATTGCTGGTTTGCATTAATAGAAACAATCCATTTGGATCTGGATGGCGATCAATCATCATATATAAAGGTCGAAAATTATATGTTCAAAATGATTAACTCTCCAACTTTCTTTTTTCATTCACATTTTTTATACCTTACATTTTCTAATCATCCAAAATGGTGGATTCTACTGAACTCAAAATGCCTGGTTACATGGTGTACTGTGTGATCATC
>JAXQGS010000204.1:0-25588 GCA_037040325.1 Mucor sp. M7501 | reverse complement strand
GATCATTGCAAATATTGAAATAAAATCGTGCTTTATAATAATGATAGAGCTTTCAAACTAGCATGTTCCTATATCAGTTTTTTGCCTAGTTTCTGCAGATGCAATTGACATCCTTGTAGCTAGCATGTGGGTGTAAATAAGTCCATGCTATTGTAAATTTACTGATTTGGAGCAGATGCTACTACTAATAAAAGCCATTGCATTACTATATAAATGTTGGCTGGGTGTCTAGCCAAAGCTATTGGCCGTACTTTGTTTGACTAGAACGCGTGGAAATTGGGCTTGTTGTGATAGACGATGTCGATGAGTAGTGGTGAAAAATACTCAAAATGGCTACTTTTTAAAGGGCTGTAACTCTGAATTTCACTATGCGAAGAATAAAACGAACTTAGCGGTTACTATCGTTTCTTTTTCAACTTTTGATAAACACTGATTCAATAAACATGCGCGAAAGCAATACCAATAGCATGTGCTGCACAGCAACACGGATACAACCATTATATATGCTGATTTATCAGACAAACACCTGCCATTGTATTCGCGCAAAGCAACATGCTTTACAGCTTCATTTTCACAGACACGCACGACAAGAAGCTTACTCATCCATTGCATAATAATGTACAAGAAAAAGATCATTATCTTGAGATTAACTTTTTTTGTTTGTGTGACAAAAGACAATTCGCCATAGTCAATGTTTATTGTCTGATAATTCCCCACTTGCTTAAGCGAATGCGACTATAGAGGCCACCAAAAACAAGTGCCAAAGATACCCAATGCAACCAAATCAAATGAGGGCTATACAAGTTATTGTACATGTAATCCGCACGTACGCCAAGTTGCGCAGTGATCCACACCAACAGCAACAAAATGTAACCAAATACACGATGATACTTCCAGGTACTCTTGGCCTTATCTACAGATCCGAATACTTGCTTGGGTAAAAGAGCCATTGACACACCAAATACCAATTGAACAAATAGATAGATGAATACAAACAGCCCCATTTTACCATGGAATCTAATCAACGAGTATACGCATCAGTAAGTTGATTTTTTTTTAACAATAACCCTTTTTTTTTACATACGATTCAAAGTGATGCTTTCCCGAGATGACCTTGTTGTAGAAAATGAATGAAAATCCACAAATAGCAGACAGATAACTGGTGGTTTGTATGATGGCATGATGTCTCAATCCTCGCTTCTTTTCAATCTCTGTTGATGTGGGTTGCAACAAAGAGATGCCTTCGGTTACCAGAACAATAAATGTTGTCATGAACAGAGGATGGTATGTAAAGACATTGAAAGGTATACGAACAAGAACAGAGACAACAAGTGCGACAAACAGGGCAAGACCGGCAACAATGCTCCATTTAGCATACACGTCTTTCTTGTTCATTTGTAATTGCGATTGTTGTTGTTGAATAAGAGGCGTTTCCTCATCCACTGAAGGGGTCGTCATTTTCGAGATGATAATGTAAGTTGATGCAGTAAAGAAAAAGGAGAAAATTTTTACTAATCAATCCAAGTATTATACATGCAATCGAGATCTTTGAATCGAAGTTGAGGGAGTTTCAAAGGATCATGGCAAAATATAGATTATGATGAAAAAAAGCGGGGAGATTTGGCTGTTGTTGATCAGTCGTCGTATAACAGATATGCAGAATACCTCTCGGTTCTTTTTTTAATTCACCACCACAAGAAGTATGCTCTTCTTACTCTTTTTATTAGGTATTACTACTGAGGAAACGAAATAAGGTGTGTCTGTGCGAAAGAGAGAAAGAGGACGATTTTGCAGGTGAGATTGTAGAGAGCTGCATGTTGTGAATAAAATGGTAATGATTTCGTATCATTGTATATACAGTTTGAAAATAAAGGTAAAATAACTACCGAATCTGCTGTTGGTGGATTGTATTATTCTTCTTTGACTCTTGGTTTTCTGCTGGCACGTATTGGTTTGTTTACAGTATCGGGTTGTTGTGATTCTAATGGATCTGGAATACTCGACACAATATCTTTCAAAAAGTCGAATTGATCAACAGTTTCAATGGTTTTCTTCCTACAAAAGTCAAGCGATGAGTGTGTGGATCTCCAAGTAGTCTAATTGTCGCTTTCTTACAAGTGAGCCACTGTTAATCGCTTGGCGCTTCTTTCGCGAGATTCCTGGCATGCTTGATCTATCAATGATTGCATAAACAATTCCAGTGCTTTGGCTATAAAGTATTCAGATGAGAGGTTAATATTGGAAATAAAACAGCTCGTTTGCTGGGTACTTGCAAATTAAAATTGGAGTAGCTTGAGCAACTTTGCCAACATCTTCATCCAACTGCATAATCTTCTTGATACGCGCCTAAATGCAGCAATGTACAAAGACTTTTGAATACATGTTTTCTTGCTCTGAATGGAATGGCATTAAAAAAAAGACTTACCACAGGGAATTTTGTCTTGTACTTTTTCTTCATTCTAGTCAACAATACAGATTGGCTTGATATGTGTATAAAAAGTGGAAAGAAAAGGAAAATATTTTTTTCTACACTAGCCATTTGCACAGCTGAACTTGTATCTGGAACTCAATGGCTTAGATCATACATGGCACATTTCAGCTTGGTTTTGCATGTAAAAGTGTGAATTAAAGGAGAATTGATCAGTGCAAGAACACACTATACAGCGACATTTATATCTCAAGTAAAGAAATCTTGTTGGGTGCTTTTTTTTGCGGCGTAAAAGCATTGTAGATTCATTTTTTATAGAGGGGATACATTTGGCTCTAAATGTCCATGTCAGCCGACTGATGCTCTGTCTGCAGTGGATCGAAATGATTATACTTGGTAGTAATTGGCAATGGACGGTCAATTCAGTGGGTTCAGACTATAAACCAGCATCTACTCAAGTATATTGCAGCTTCTCAAGAGATTCATTGCTGATGAACATTGCATAAACCTTGGCTTGATTCCAATTATATCGTACAATGAAGCCTGCTAGTAGTAGAAACTTGGACATCAAAACATGCTATTCATGTGATCACCTCCTCTTGAGAAATAACTGGTATATATCAAGCTTGATTGGTATCATGGCAAGAATTGAGTAATGATATTCATTTAATCAAATCCACCAGGGTTCTTTTTTCCATTTGTCGTACTTTTTTTTTCCAACTAAAATGGATGAAAGCAGCCTTGTGGAAATCTCCAATGTCATTTACAACCACACATGGCTTCAAATACACAAGAGAAAAGACAGGATCAAGCAGTTCCTTTCGACCAAAATCAACAAGGAGCCTATACAGCAGATTCTAAAGCAGAGTGAACTTGGATATCAGCAACAGTACTATGCGCATCTCATGGAAATTGAAAAGAGCTACGACAAATACATAGACAGCCTGAACCATATGGCACAAATCATACCGACCTCTAGCTCAAATGATATCATTGCAACATACAACAGAGTCATTAGCAGCTGGCAGTTGCTTTTGAGCATCAATGACCAATGCAGACTGAACATTCGCGCCTTGCCAGACGTCGCTGATGAAGAGCATCGCATGGAAGGCGCTTTGAAGAGCTCGCAGCAGGCCTTTGGAACACAATTAAAGGCGTACATCTGGTTTACACTGTGTCTATGTATCATCGCACTCACAGGAATTGGATCCGCTTTGACAAGACTTTTGGTTGTGGTCATTGGATCTGTGTATTTCATGATAAGAGGCGTCTTGTTTGTGTCTGACACGACACGAATTTTAACAAAAGAAACAGAGAACTTGAAATTATGGCTGCAACTCAAGCGAGAGATTGACAACATTCACTACGATTTACTTGTGTTTACAGAGCTTGTGCATGATACCATAGAATGTGTCAAATCCATGTGGGTAGAAAAGAAGCTGCAAAGGCTGGAAATCATGTAAATAATAAAGAGTGCACCATTTTTTATTATTCCTGTTGGTAATACTCTCCAAAATGATCGTGCTTTCTCGACAAGACAGCCACTGTCTGCTTCTTTTTCTCTTCCTTTTTCATCCTGATATTGTGGTCGATTTGATTCCTCCATAAGGCCAGCTGTCCAAACTTGAGTTTGGTGAGCAGTACCATGGCTTGGCCCTTTGTGATTCTGGATGGGATCTCGATTTTATACTGCTTCAGGGCTTTCAGCTGTGCATCAGTGACATTGTCGTAGCGAAACGGTGCTGATTTCCACATTTGCTGGTGAATGTATTTAGGGAGTGTTGGGAATTGCTTTCTAATCCATGTATCGGCACCTCGAATAGCCTCTGTTCGTAAAGCAGCTTCCAGATGTATAGGCGTTGGTTTTGCAAATTTGGATTTACCAGCAAGTTGGTACCTGAACGAGCCAACCCACAACTGTGTCTCTATTGACTCACACAACATACATTAGCCGTGTGTCCTTGATGCCACTGCCGACAACTTACCTTTGGACTTTTCCAATATCACATGGCCCTTGGTCGGCACATACAAGACGCACTTGTCATGTCCCACATCAATCCATCCATAAGGTGACGACTTGTAAGTTGCCTCCGAGTTTGTCAGATCCGCTATCAGTTCGTTCAAATCATCGTATTCCGTCACTTTGATCTTTACACGATTGGGATCCAAAGCCAAAGCCGCTGCCTCTCGTTTTTCTGTGTGTGGTATGACCGTTAATTAGGAGATGTTCCTTCTGGATCCAAGGCATCCTTACCTTGCTCTTTCAAGGCGTGTAGCTCCTGAAGCGCCACTGCCTTTTGATGCTGTATCGCTTGCTCTTCCAATTCCAAAATATCTTGATTTTCCACTGCGGAAGTGACATTCAAGCCTAGCAAGGTTGGTATAGTGATGAGGCTGTGTTTGCCCTTGTCTGTGAAATTGTCCTCAAAATCGATAACAAGGCAGTCTTCCTTGCCTGGAAACAACCGCAATCCTCTGCCAAACATTTGCTGGAATAGGGTAGTGGATTTTGTAGGTCTAGTCAATAGAATGCAATCCACAATGGGTATATCGGTTCCTTCTGTCAAGATGGCTATATCCGTTTTGGTGAGCACACGTGGCGCCTGTCATTCATCCAGAGACCTTACCACAATTCACAAGCACGGGGATCTTGCCCTGTCTAAAATCCTCAAGCACCTGCAGTCTCTCAATGGCATTCGACTTGCTTGTAATGAATTTTGCATTG
Organism: Mucor sp. M7501; assembly: GCA_037040325.1. NCBI lineage: Eukaryota > Fungi > Mucoromycota > Mucoromycetes > Mucorales > Mucoraceae > Mucor > Mucor sp. M7501. Next base: position 20,435 of record JAXQGS010000204.1, on the reverse strand, counting down.
ATACCAGCATCAATAAAAGTATTGCAAAGTTCGATTGTGTGGTTGATATCGACAGCAAACACCAATGTCGCCTTTCTTCCCTTTTCGTGGGCGTATTTCATCCAACTCGACACAATGACTTGATTTCTCGGATCTGTATTGACGGCCTCTGCTAGATCCTTTTGGACGAAATCGTCTGATGTTGACCGCACATAGCTCAAGTCAACCTTGGTGTGGATGATGGTCACTCGCATGGGACACAGATACTTGTTTTCAATCATCTCCATAAAGCCCTTGTGATACGTGATGCGGTCAAACACCTGCCGCAACGCTTCTCCATCATGCCGTTTCACTGTCGCTGTACATCCCCATAGCAGCTTCTTGCACCCCTCCTCATTCAATTCAAAATGCTCGAGTATGCGCTTGTAAGTGTCTGCAGTGGCGTGGTGTGCCTCGTCGATAAGCACTGCTTTGAATAGACTTGGGTCGTATTGGCTGATACGGGCGGAATCCTTTCTCCCCAGCGTCGGCACAGAAGCAATGACAACATCTGCCTTGTCCACATCCACGATTCGCTTGCCTTGTTCTACTTGTACATTCTAGGAATCGATGATCAGTACCACCGAGTGGATGCAGTGTCTGTATGCTGCTTACGAGTTCTGGGTTGTATCGTTTGATCTGGTTGTGCGCTTGATCCAGTAACTCTGTTCGGTGAGCAAGAAGCAGCACTTTGGTTGCGTTGGGCGTTGGTGAGGGTATCATTGGTATCAGATTCGACATGATGACCTAAACACACACAAAAAAAAGGCTGAGGGGTTGGTTATTCTGCCATGTTCTCGCTGCTCATGTGCTTACAGTCTTTCCGCTGCCTAATAAGCGTTAGATGACTCTTGTTCAATACAAGGTGAAACGACTGAATTTACCAACTGGCAGGGACACCACCTGTCTTGTGCAGCCCATGTTGAACGTCTTTACTGTGGTTTCGATGCATTCTTTCTGGTACGGCCGCAGCATGCCATAGGTGATTGCGGTCGAATTGTATCGCTTAATGACCAAGTTGACATGGCCTCGTCTCCAAAAAGTCATTGTATATATGCAATAGAGAAAAAGAAGTGTGATGAAGAGTAAAGCCCGGGAAAAATCTTTTTTTTTGTTTTGTTTCACAGAGTTGCTGCTGTACGCAGCCCCTTTTTCTATCAGAAATGTCAAAAACATGCTTTATTATTACTTTTTACATAAATCTCTAACGACAGCCCTTGATTTATCCACACGTTCCAATAGTTGCTGAGACAGCCTCACGCCATCTCTTCTGCGCTGTCTGGCAGTTTCAAAGTTGCTGGGACATTCCACGCCGTCTAAACTGATCAGACCTTGCATGATCTTTTCTGATAGGTAAATGCCTTTATCCTGTAGCTTCTTCTTGTCGTTTTCCTCTAGTGTCTTGCCGTTGGACGATGAAATCATATCCTCAAACTCTTTGATTTGGTCCACGGTGCCGTCGGATAAGGTGTCTACAATCTTGGCAATGCGAACCATGAGCCCATATTCTTCAGGATTACCAGAAGCTGTTTGTTTGACAACCGATTCCTACCATGGTGTGTGTAAGACACAATGTTCATCACACGCACACACACAGACACACACTTACATCGACGAGCTCACCGTTCAGGGCAATAACCGAGTGGGTATGAACGCCAACACTGGATAAAGTAGCATTGTCGTCCTTCAAATTAGCTGTAAAAAAATGCAGCGTACATGAGAAGAGCGATTCCTTTTTTTCCCCAAAATTACAAGCAACTTACCGCCAGACACTTGAAGCTTCATGGTTGCAATAGGCACATTGGTCAGTAGTTTGCATTTCTCCTTGAGATCCCTCACAGTAGCCTGATCAAATCCCTTTGAAAACTCTTTAAAGTTCAATTGTAGCTTCTTGTTCTCCCATTCCAAAAAGACGGTTGTTCTGCTTTCTCTTTTGGAGGTTTTATGGTATCCAAAGACAGACTTTAGACTGACGATAAAGACCTTCCAAAAGAGAAAGACCAAGTAAAATATCTCGTAAATTGTGCTGTTGTTGTTGTAGTGGTATCGTGAACCCTTTTTCTTGTTTGAAAAAAAAAAAGCTCACTTTCTAGTAATGTATACAATTGCGAAAAGAAGAAGAAGAAAAGAAAGGACCTATCATTGGTGACCAACATGTTATGCCCACACTTTTTAATTTTCATTTGCCGGAGGATGCCTTTTTGTATATGTTCTCGGAGCGTTGCACGGCAAACAAGATGGATATCATGACAAATGCATATTGCGCTTTATGCCTGGAAGAAGGCCCATTTGTAAGATCAAGCAGTAAGTTAGTATAAAGCCATTTGGTGGTGTAAGGATGTCTCTTGTCCAAGAAATGGCCTACATTTCTATTCGATCTTGCTTGCGGCAATGGTTTAGCTAGGAACCAAGACTGACGAATGAGTTACTTTGAGCATTTAGGAAAGCACTGTCGCTGAGATTTGCACACTCCCAAATGCAAATGTGTGCTGGAATTTACGATGCGATGCTCTTTGAAAGCATGCAATGCTATAGGCTATTCTGTTGATGGATTAAATGGTGTAAATAACATCTAGTTCAACTAGAGGTCCTACAGCAGCGCCTCCAGCGTCAATATGCCCGTATATGGATACTTTACAGGTCATACATCACGTCCTGTCAATATAAGCTGCAAGTGTCATTTGGCGGATGTTGGGCCAAGATACACAGCATCAATGTAAAAAGTGTGCCATTTGTTATTGTTACACCACTGTTGACGCACAAATAGAGCTCTACAACATTTGGAGAAAGTTGAAACAACCCTATTTGCAGCTTTCTTTTGCTCGTTTTGCCCTTGGATGGCTTTTTGGTTGCAGTGTCTACTCGAGACTTTACAAATAGCACATCACAGCTGCCTTCCAGTTGAACAACAAATACAACACAACATGTATGGACCGTACAAGCCGGCTTCGGATGGCAATGCGTCTAACCCGAAAGAAGCTAATCAAAAGTAGTGTGCTCCCCATATGCTATTTCCACGGTCTCCAAGATCTTAATAAAGCAATGTGTTTTCCAGGCACAGATCTCCAGATGTGCTGCATGTGCGTATGTACAATAGGGCCTTACTTTTATTGATATTTACAAGATGAAGCGTATGCGAGTGTGTGTGTGTGTATTTACAACATGAACGGTTTTCTAGTCGAGCTGCTTATGGTTGATTTTGAAACGGAAAAGCTGGAGGATGTACCACAACAGGTGTGCTTTGTTTCGCAAGAGATGAGCATGGCGTGGACGAGATTTCCAAAACGTCTCTACTTGATTTCCTCGGCGTATCCAAAGCAAAGAATAGTTGAATTTGCGCACACTCAACACGGTCGTTAGAAACATGGCTCGATGCAGTGTAGTTTTGGATCTATTTGGCAATGTTGCCGCTGTTGTTGTGATGATAGGCTTGGCTTGTGGCATGTCTGTTGTGATGGAGGAAGGGGGTGATTGTGGAATGAAGCCTCCAACAGTGTCAATAGCATATTTAAAGAGCGAGGTCAGGGACGAGGCACTTCGAAGCATCTTTGGTGGACCTGCTACAGTGGGAGACGTAGGGAGAGAGGGAGCTGAAGAGGTGCGTCGATCATTTAATGGTGGTGATGGCAATGTTGTTTCTATTGTCTGGGTATAATTGGGGTGGTGATGATAATGGTGGTGGTGGATGTGATGGTAGTGATGATGGACTACTGCAGTTTCTGTTGTAGTCATGTCTGCATCCAGCTTCTTGTCTCTCGTTCTCGTATTTTGCACAGTTTCAATGAGCTGCTTCATGGTAGTAGCCAGCTTCCATTGGCTGTAAAGATACCTCTTCTTTTGCTGTAGTTGTTTATCCAATCCCGGGCATGATTTTGTTTTTCTTAGTGATTTGGGAGAGTGATCTACAGCAGCAGGTGCATCATCAAAAGACGATAAGCGAGTGTTTAGACTGACTTCTGCCTCCATGATTAAATGTCGTAAAGCTTGATTCATGCGGTTAAGGCTGTCATTTGTATGTTCCTGATAGGATTGATCCGATTGGGCTGATGTAAAATCGAATGATGTTGTATCACTACATGTTGGTTTGATTGATTTTGGTATAATGTTTTAGTGAGTAAAAAGTGCGGAGTCAGCTATCCTCCCATCATCATGGATCAACCTTACATGTCGGATAACAAACTTTGTTCATTCTTCAGGCTCAATAACAGAGTTTGATTCTTTAATTCGAGTCTATCCATGTATTCCAATTAGTCATTGTGTCCTTCTTTTCCTTTTAGGCCATCTATGACGCTCTCTATATACCTCTGACAGCACCGCTGATATGATTTCAACATGAATTGCGTATCTTTCATCGATCTTTTCATAGACTGCAGCAAGTGATCCATCTCATTCAACTGGTGAACCACGCATTTCAAAAGGTAAGAAACCGAAAAAAAAGGGCCCGGATTAAACAAGTGTTACTTGCCTTTTTATCCCATGTTGCACATTGCTGTTGATACTTCTCTGCTAATACAGCAGAATAAGAGGGTGGAGATGAAGCCATGTGTTTGATATCCAAGGTGCTCTTATAATCATAATGTCTAAATTCTGATACTACGAAATCATAGGAAAGAGACATTCACCAATTTTTAAGAGGAAAGATGAAAGAGTGAGTAAAAGGAGAAAGAGAGAGAGAAAATGCAACCAGCATTGCAATAAATAAATAATAGGTCCAGCATCAAATAAGAAAAAAAAAAACTTTGAGGCACAACACATTAAATTAGAATTTCACAAATTGAAGTGTTCCAGTGTGTAACAAGCAACATCCCATGAATAGAAAAGCAAACACGTTTGTCCATGTGAATAAAAAAAAAAAAGGTCAGTGAGTTTGTTGTTGTGTTTTTGACCCCAACATATGTTCATATTATGGGTCATTTTGGAGCGAACAATATATACATAAACTCCATGTGCATAAACAAAGGGCGTACCATGTCAAGACCTTTTTTCAGCCTGCTACTAATTACAATTAATGTTAAAAAAACAAAAAGGGAAAATCCTTTCAGAAAACAGCTGAAATCCGGTAGTAGTATTTTAAAGCCGTCGACGCCTTGTTGTTGTTGACTATCAGAAAACTGTGTACACTGATTCTATTCAACACTAAAAGCAAAAGCCTTTTGCTGTTGGAAATCAAACGTGGTGATAAATTCACCTACAAGAATAGTCTCCCACCGCCAGTCAAATGACATTTTCTCTGCTGGTGTAATTTGCTATTTTCCACCTTGTGTCAGTGAAAAAAAAAATCACACCAGGATGTTGAATCACTTGAATGCTAGCTTCTTTTAGCACTGAATTTAATAGAAATACCCAAACTTTCTGCAATACTTAGAATGTGCTCTGCTGCCCTGGAAGAATGATGAGATTATAGCATCATTATTTCGTTGCCCGGGCAGCTCAGGGCCAAAAATGACATGTATCATGCACAATGATATGTCCTTACATGATTTGGCTAATAGAGCGTCAATTCGCTCTGATTGTTTTGATGCTTGATTTAGTAGTGAATGAATGCAAAAGCAATTGCTTTTCAGATGGGATAAGCCTATTTTTCGTGGAAGGACTACATCTCTGTAAAAAAAGCATGGCCACTACAGCATTTCCTGACATCTACAGGCTACTGAAAGCGCGAGCACTGTCTTTTTGAATCTGGAATGCGATGTATGCATCAAATACCAAGGAGGACGCATGACAAAAATGTTTGTTGTCACGACACTTCACTGTAAAAGATGGATGCTGCTGAACAAATGAAAATTCGAAATGATTACTATTTGAGATGATTTGGATTGCTTTTCGAGCGACTCTGTACAGAAATCCTTTGGGAATTTCGCGCTTTTTAATGGACAAAGCATCTAATAATGCACTGTTCCGCTGGATGATGCGCTACAGACCATCAAGTTTGATGTTAATAAGCGCAATGTTCTGTGAGCAGCCCTCAAATGTATTTACCACTGTAAAATCAAGGGTTTAAATCGCTTGTATCTCGCCAGCGAAGCGCGATCTCGGTCTCAAAACAAGTGTAATTGTGTTCTACAACCTGGCATTAGGCTATGGATCACTTTTCAGCGATCTTTTGGGGATCGAGTTGATCATCGATTTTTTGAAAATTTTGCCTTGTACTAGCAAGGGAAAAATGGATGATTTTGAATGATGGACGTTTTCACCTGGAAAATGAAGTTTTCTGTTAAGGTATTTCTAAGCTCAAACGAACCGCAATGAAGCATAGGAGCATGTAAAAGTGTCTTTTGACCAATTTACTATAGTGTTTGTAGACATTTCCCCCAAAAAGGTGATTTACATTTTTTGACAGTTACTCTCTATAAACCAAAAGGATCACTTTGGAATTAATACCATTAGATTCCTCATTCAATTTTACATCTAAAAGAGTAGAGAAATACCTGTTGTTCGAGTATAAAAATCTTTTGTAATTGCCCCTGAAAGGTTTTTGGATGTCCATTTTCTTGATCCAGAGGATCAGTGGCAGCTCTGAAATTCAATTCCAGCTAGGCTGTGCGTTTGCTCTGGCAGCCATCTTTTGTATAGTAAACGACACTTTAGACGTCTAAAATTGCTTTCACTACGCTCAATCTCTGTCAATGTCGCCCCGTGTGTTCCAGTTGCATGCTGCTGCATTTTGAAATTAGACATTCGAGTATGACAGTTTTGGTGAGATGTTCTGCTGTGGCTTTCTGAGCTGCATTGACATGGATTGGCGATTCAAATTTGATCAGATGTGTTACATACTACATTTATTTACTGCCAACTGAGGGCTGCATCATTTCAATGATGCCTCGAATGTTTATCTCTGGAGAGATCAAAGATACTCTACTACAAGCAAGCAAATTTTTATCAAATCTTTGACGGATTAAATATCAATTGCTAAATGTTGAATTTAGGGCTCCAATCAAAATGTGCTAAGAATGCCTTCAATCCTTGAATCAAAGCAAATTCTATCCTCAAGAGTTTATTATTTCAACATTGCATCGCACAATCTAGAAATCCTCTTCTAAATATGTCTAGTAAACACCATGTCTAAAAAAGGAAATTTTTGCCAAAATTTTTTACAGCTGAGCCATGTTCATGGCTTAAAAAAAATGGAAATTCAGGCCGATGTGTAGGAGTGGTTAACTTTCGTGATTCGGATTCACGAGATCCCGGGTTCAAATCCCGGTGTCGGCCCATTTTTTGGCATACATTTCTCATTTTAAGTTTGAAAGCAAAGGCTTTTGGTGAAAATTCATTTTTGTTGAATTCATCCGTCTTTTTTTGCATCAGTTTTAAACGATCGATAAAGACTTTTTCAAAGGATTTGCTTTTGTGAGGGAGGGGGTTTGTTCTTTTGAGTCGGATCTTTATCTTTGCTTGCATAAAATCAATGTCAATGTTGGTTCATTTGACATTGCTTCTTCATCAAGGAGCAGGTTCTCAAGTTTTCGAGGGAAAAAGATACTCTCATCTCATAGAATTTGATGTAGCTCAAACAATTGCTTCAGCAATATCATACTTGATATCTTTTATAATAGACATTCGATATGACAAATGTTGGATCTCGAGCAAAGTTTGCTTTTGTAATGACATTTGCAGGTGGCCCTGTCATGTTTTGCAAGCATTGCTGATGCAGCAGCATAATAGATTGAGGAGATGTATACTCATCAACATAATATAAAATCAATGTGAAAGTCTGGTATCGATCTGACATTTGATATTTATGCAGAAAGCGTTCCTGGATGTTGCGTCCCTGAATTTTACATATTCTGCTGCTGTGCCGTACATTATAAAGTTTAGGTCCGAATATGTGCAAAATCTCGAAAAGAATGAAATGCAGAAGGGGGGATTATAAGCAAGGAGGATGAAAGATAGATCAACGCTAACTTTTTACAGGCACTTCCTTCAAACAGCTCAATATTGGCAACTCTAATATGATGCGTTCATCGAAACACTGAAAAAAGGTGGTCGATCTACGGCTGCGATTCCAATGCTTGAATTGCTTTTTTTTTTTTGTTCTACTGTAGTCTCCCTTCTTTTTGTGCTCAAACGCTCATCTAGAATTACTGTAAGTCGTAGCTCACGTAGGATAAAAGAAAGTAGTGTAGTAGCCAAAATGGGAAACCTCGATACCAAGAAATTGGATCGACGTTCCTTGTTTTAGATCACATCAGTGAATTATGATGGCAATTTGAGAAGGCTATTAAACACAAACTCTACTTGTAAAAGAGGCTCGTTTAAAAAAACCACATGGCTTTCACCATATTTTAAGGATAAAAAACGTTTATTCAACATGCTTTCACACAGGAGCCCTACTCATTCTGCAACAATGTAACATTTTGAAGGGAGAAGAAAGCCAGTATAGAGGAGTATACAATATTCAAAGAAACAAAGAAAATACGACAAAGAATTATTGTCAAAGAAAGGAGGGGGTGCTAAAAATGAGAGAGAGAGAGAGAGGAGCATAATAAAGGAGAAGTAGGAGGGAAACACAAATGATCCAAATAACTAAACAGTGTAGAAAAAAGCAATAGGGTCAATCCACTCACGACAAGTGTGAAATGCCTGTTCCGATTTCGTATGTCTCTCTCTCTCTCCTCTTGAGGTAGTGTATCATAAAGTTTGATGTGGCAATGACAACTGGAGACCTTGTTGTAACAGCATCATCTTCCCCTGTCAAATCCATGTTTTTTTACGAGATGCCCACGCGCATTGTCAAAAAAAAAAATGAATATATCCCATCCACATACTTTATCAGCTATAAATACACACAAGGTCTCGACACATTTGACTCTCACACATAAACACAAACGCAAAACACATTCATTTCTTATTAATAGGCAAAAAGAAGAATCTAGATTTCCCCTGATATCACAGATGCAAATAAAATAGATCAAATAAATGAAAAATCACTAAAGACTACACAACAGATGGCATGAGAGAGATGGATATGCTATAGTAGTTGGATCATTGAAATCGATTTGATACGTACTAGTATGCTATCGTTACTTTTTTCCCATGTGTAGTGTAAAGAAAATGAAAGCGCATCATCTTTGCCCGTAAATAGCTGCGTAACGTTTATTTAAGGGGGGCAAAAGGGACAAAATCATGCATTTCAACATTTTGCAGGCAGCTTGTTATGGCATTGGCAAACATGATGCAGCGTCTGTACCATGCTCAAGGGCCTATTGCAACCAAACACACACACGCACACACACACATTGCCATGGACAGACAGAGCATCTCAATGGATATGAATAGACACATTCGCAGCCAAATTCGCTCCTTTCCAAACTAAAATGATCCCCTTTTATAACATCAAAATTGTTATATACGACTCCCCTAAGCATATATATAAATATATATACATGGGCTATTTACAAGAAACGAGCCCCTATACACCTTTTCTCTCTCTCTTGCAATTTTGAAAACCAACCAAGCAAAGCAAAGCAAGAAAAGAAGGCCAAAAATAATCACTGCTCAAAAACCTCTCTTTCTCTTTCCCTTTTTTTTCTCTCTTCTTCTTGTTCACTCTTGCTTTTCCATCTATCCTCTCCTTTTATCCCATTCACTCTTTTTTTTTCTTTGCAACAACAACAACAACAACAACACTACATAAAATCAACGTAAAAAAAAAAACCAGCTACAAAAAGGTAAGACGACGTTTTGGGGATGAGAAGAAGAGTGATACTCATGTAGATTCTACAGAATGCCTAGACAAAATCCATTTCTACGACGTGCGTCATCTCCTGGAGACATCAATACTGAAATTAACCATGGCAACAACAACAACCTACTAGCAGTTCCACCACCACCTTTACCACAGCAGCATCCAGCAAAGCTTACTCAAGCATCGCTTTCTGATTCTGCATTAAAAGTGCCTGTGCGACCATCTACATTCAGGAACACACAGTCTCGCATGATGAGCATTCGGCCATCTCGATTCATCAAGGCATCCACACCTACTTCGTCCACTTCGTCCCCCATTCTTTTAAATGATACCAGCGTGCACTGCTCTTCTCACTCGACTGAAATGGCTGCATTCATTCGTCTGTTTGATACATTTACCCAGAAGCTGTACATCGAGGGATACGTTATGCGACACAACAACACCACTGGCATGGTGGACGACGGCAGCAAACCACGCACCAAAATGTTTATGGAACTGTCAGGCTCTACCTTGACCTTGTGGGATACCGAAGTGCCTGGCTCCACTGTCATGCCAAGCTACTTTCAGATTGTGGACACAACCATCGTCTACTCCAACCCAACCATCAGCGCAGACAGCAAAAAGAAGAAGCATGTGTTTAGCGTACACAACAAAAAGACAACCATGACCTTTGAGACGTCAGACGAGCCTTCCATGATACGCTGGGTCAGTGCCATCCGATTGTCCTGCTTTGAAAAGCAGAAATTGCACCAGTTGTTCACTCTCAAACTGCTCGGTCGTAGTGCAGCCAACAACAACAGCACCACCATCAGCAACATGTCATCGGCTTCCTTGTCGTCCAGTGGCAGCAACAATGTGACAGACGACATTCCAACAAAAAGCACCTGGCTCCAAGTCAGAGTACCAGGCACGTCCATTTGGCAAAAGTACTGGGTCGTGTTGGTGAATAGAAAGAGCAAGGAAGATCAGCAACATCGCAGCAAGCGGTTCGGCAAAAAGACACATGTGGACAACGTAGAGGAACACATCTTGTTGTACGAGACAAAAAAGTCGAAATCGCCCATGTGGACACTCTCTCACTTGACGCATGCCTATGCCGTCTATCCAGAATCACCTCAACTGATTGAAAAGGGCTCCATGATTCGTATTGAATGCAAGTTGAATGGTGGTGGCAGTGGTATTGGTGCCCAGCAAAAGGCCTTGGAGAGCCCAGACAACAATGACAATAACTGCTGCTGCTGGTTCATGGCGGATGACAGCCAACTGACGACTCAATGGCTATTGACGGTGTATGATACATTTAGTTTGTACGGCAGACCTGAGCAACTGCTTGCAGATCCAGCCAATCAAAAGGCCCTCAACTTTGGCGAACCACTGCAAGACGTTGGCACAGTGGTTCATCCCAAGCTGTTCTTGGAAACGGATGAAGTCGTCAGTGCCATGAATGCCCTGTCCATCCCTCGCCAGGAGATTGATGCTATTTTTACCAACGCTATTCTCAAGAAGCAAGCCGAGACATCTGTAGTTACTGTCACACGAAGACCCACAGGCACCAGAGCAAACAGTCTTCCTCTGATCACGGTGATTTCTGCCACTGGAGACTCGCATGGAGACGACAAGATCAAGTCTGCGCTAGAAGAGACCACTGCCGCCAAGTCAGCCGATGCAGAGGATCATGTAGCGCCCTTCAAGTTTGCTCGACAAGTAGCTGATTCAAGTGACGAGAGTGGTGATGACGATGGCGACGACGACGAGGACGACGGTGAAGAGGACGACGAGGATGTCGACAGTGACGATGAGCCTATTGGTAAGAAATCAGCCCATTCGCCACCCAGCAGTGTCACGCCTGAAGAGTCTGAAGAGTCTACCGCCAAAAAAGTATTTGCTGACAGCTTGATTCCTGATTTCGATTTCGGCAATGGATTTGATGTGCCCAAGAATGTCACAGCAGCAGCAGTTGCAGCCGCCGTCAACGCCTCGAGTTTGTCACAGACGCTGCCTACCAGAGGCAAAAACAAGGGCGCTCGTCATAGCAATTCAATGACCATGTTTATGGACTCCTCTTCGTCGATATCGCCTTTGGATAGCAGCCGACAAGACGAGGATGCGGGCTTTTCGTTGCACACGCGCAAAGCGTCGATGCCAGCCACCTCCAGCCATCATCACCAGCACCAGCACCATCATCACCACCACCAGCAGCAGCATGGACAGCGATCGTCGTCTTCTGCTGGCCACCACTCTATCAATTCCAGATCAACGCCATCTCCGTCACAGCCTCCTGCTTCTTCTTCATCCGCTTTATTTGGCGACTTTAGTTTAACAACGGATTTCAGAAAGTTCCTGGATGAGCCCCTGGATCAACGTAAATATTCATTACCAGCCAATGTGAAATTATCGTCCATGGAGTCCAGTCGCTCCACCTCGTCCAGTAACAACAACAACAACCACCGATGGGGAGACCACGAATGGGAAGAGGCGACAGAGCACTATGGCGACAATGAAGATGACGACGACGAAGAGCAGCCTTCGCAGCATCCTTACGACGACGACAATCAGTCTTACGATTCTGACTTTGACGGTCCACTCATCCCCTCATTAGGCGATCATTTTGCACCCCAAAATAGTCTCTTGGATACCTATTTAGGAGAGCAATTGAGTGCAAAGGAACAGATCGAGTATGCAAAAGCCACAGGACAGCCATTGATACAGGTTTCAACCAAGAAACAAGGAGCTCCACGAGGAGGGTTGGTGGGCATGATTTCGCAGAGAGAGAAGGACAGAAAAGAAGGCAATGGCTTGAGAGTGACAGAGAGAGTGAATCAGCACCACGCTCAGCTGGGCCAAGACCGGTTTGAAAGAGAAAAGGAGCGAAGAATATTTGAGCAGAGACAACACCAGTTCTTGAAGCACCAGGTAAGAGACACACACACACACACAGTGATGGAAAAGCGTAATACTAAACAGTGGCCTATATAGATGATGCTTTACGCAAATGGCTATAGTATGCCTCCTCTGCCCATGATGCACCCTCACTCATTCATGAGTCCCATGTCTCCAATGGGTCCTATGAGCCCTATGCCAATGAGTCCAATGGGTCCCATGTCACCTATGGCTCCTATGAGTCCTATGGGTCCAATGTCACCAATGGGTCCAATGCCTCCCATGGGCCCAATGTCACCAATGAACATGGCCATGATGCAGCAACAACAACAGCAGCAACAACATCAGCAATACAGCCAAGCGTCTTCTTCACCCACACCTCCACCACTTTTATCCTTACCTCAACAGCATCTTCACTCACCCATGAGCAGTGCGCCACCTAGTCCACATACTCCCAGCTATGGAAACCACATTCGACCCATTTATGGCCCACCGCCACCTTCGTCGCCCATGGGATTCTACCAGCAGCAACAACAACAGTACCAGCAAGGTAGACAAAGTCCAAGTTTATCAGCTCCTTTGATCACACACAACAATCGCCGTGTATCGAGACCTTTGTTAGACGACGTGGAAGAATTGAATGGAGGTAGTGGCGGTAACGGTAGTAGTAGTAGAACCATGTCACCTATACTTAGAAAGAGCCCCATTGTATCAACTTCTTCGGGAACGAGTAGTGTTCGCATGTAAATCCCCCATCCGCTTTTTTTTTCTCAATAGAGTATCATTATGATATTTGTCTTTACACACACAATGTGGTTGTCCAAAGTAAATGTTTATTTTAACCATGTCGCAATAAAGTACTGCTAGAGTGATAAAAGTGAGGAAAAAGACTATGTGTATATATAAATTACTATTGATAGACTTGGGTTGAGTTGCTTGAGTGAAGAGGTTGTAATTGTTGCGTGCTTGGAAATGAGAGAGAGAGAGAGAGAAAAATGAAATAAAACAGACGGGCGAAAAAAAAAAGACAAATGTACATGATCATTCACTACACAACACGAAAATGAGTCCATCCATACTACCTACACCATCCCGCTACTAGGTACTTACGTAAAAATAAACAGGTTATTCGTTGCTGCAACAGCAATTGTGTTTTCCTTGGGATGCCAAGAGGAATGTAAAATCTTCTTGCTGTAATCCATGTAATCTGTGTCCTCGCGCATTCTTCTACCCGCAGCAGCACTGTTGGCAGCACTGTTGCCTTGACTCATTGTAATCTTGTTCTTTGCAGATCCCAACTTCTTTGCCTTGAACGCACTCTTGTCTGCTTGTAAGGTCACATGCTCATCGCCTTCCTCTCGCCCGTAAATGTGGATATCGTTGCTGTAAGATCCTGTCATCATATGGCTTCCATCGCCGCTGAATGTACATTCAAACTTGTCAAAGATGCAGTCGTTCTCATAGAGATCGCATAGCTTGGATCTGAGGTTGTCGTGGATGTTGATGGTGCGGAGCGGTTTCTTTTCCATGTTGATGTCCCAAATCTTCAATGTCAGGTAATCGCGAGACAAAATGTAACGGCCGTCTTGACTGAATTTGACATCAGAGATAGAAGAGATGATTTCAGAAAAGAAGGATCTGTTGGAAGGATCCTCGGGTTCCTCGAAAACTAAACAGAGACACACACACACACACCCCATCAGCATCCAGATCTGTGGCCTCATCCAATACACTTACCCTTTGCATTTTGATCGCATAATGCAGCTTCTCTCATATCAGCCAATTTGATTGTGCCCTTACTACTGCTGTACATGAACAGGTTGCATTGATCTGGGTGGAACTCTGCAGCGGTGATGACTTCAGTCAATTCTTCCATGTTGGCAGGCTTGATGTCGACAATGTCTATCATCACAAAATCATCAACGTAATGCTCCTTTTGCAAATACGACTCCAAATACTTACTGAAACTCTGATCAGATATATCCAAGTTCCACAAATTGATACGAAGATCATCAGCCGAGATATAAGTCTCAGTATCCGAATTGATCGAGATCGAGTTGATGTGATATGCATGAGCTTGAAATCAAAAAAAGAGGAGTGATTTAGAGTTTTTCATGCATTTGCAACATTTAGCTCTCCGCTTACCATTTGAATAAATACGTCTTGGAACAGCAGCTACAATGGTGTCTTGATGACTGATCTTTGGCATACTCAACGTGGGATGAACAGGTGAGCCAAAACTTCCAGGAACAGCGGTTGGCATCTGATCTGGCATCATAGAGACTTCACTCACTGTCTTTAAACTACGTTCATACACTTTCCACAGCTTGATGGTTTTGTCTACATGTGACACATGTTGAGTTTCCAATGCGCTTGTTTGGGCTCGAGAAAAGATGAACCTTACCGTTGGTAGAAAGTAAAAAGTGAGCTGAATTCTGTCTCTTGCACCATTTGATCTGGTTGATTTTCTCTTCAATTTCCAAACTCTTTAAATAGTCGAATTCAGGTTCATGGGATTGAAATTCTGTGTGGAAGCGATACTCGCAAGATTTTTTCTAAAAGTACAATAGGATAAGTCATGGATACTGGTATATACACTGATGACCAAATGCTCTAGTTACACTCTCATTGCGCTCAAACAACACTACTCTGCCACCTTTGTCACCCGTTGCCAAGTAATCACCAGTATGATCAAACTCAACAGCCGAGATGATATCAGCTTTTTTTTTTCATACAGATGTTGAGTAAAGTTTCCGATCATGAGCAATAGAGGCAGACCTACCTTCTGTTATATCGTCTGATTCGCCTTTATCACCAAAGCATTGAGCAAATTTCCATTTGCTTTCATTATCCGTTGCTGATGCTTGCATTATTTCTAATCAAATACGTTTTAGATCTCTAAAGAAGCTTACGCGTTCTCGTTGCCATGGTAATCAAAAGTAAATGTGGGGACACCAGGGTCACCATGGCAACCCTATATGCTTGGAAAACACTCACCTTTTTTGCTACTTTTGCAGAGTCAATGTCTAGTCGGAAAAAGTAAAAGAGAGAGAGAGAGAGAGAGAGAGGATTTAAAAAAAAAAAAAACGTTGGATCCTCACATAAACCAAACAGGCTCTCGCCCACTCATTCACTTTGCCCAACCTACAACGTCACATTTAGGATGAATGATGATGATGATGATGATGATTGTCCTCTCATGGAACTTCTTTAAATACAACGCACCACCGGAGATCTAACGGATTTTTAGTTGTTTCGAAACTTTTTCAACAAGCAAACCTCACTCTTTTTGGTTTCATCTCACTGCTTTCTTTTTTCTTTTTTATCATCACATCTTATATATAGAGCAACATGTCAGGATACAACATTGTTTGGGCATTCTTTGGCGTCGCCATCGTATCTGCTTTGGCCTATGTGTTTACCCCCAAGGGAAATGATCAAACGTAAGTTTTCGATTGTCTTGTGTGAGTGGATGGTATCTTAATGCTCTCTGCTTGTATATAGTGTCATCAGAACTGTTATTATCATGTCACTCATTTGTTGTTACTTGATGTAAGTTGCCATCTAGTCATAAAAGACACGCTTAGAGTATTCACATGTTTTCTGTAGGTGGGCTGTTACTTACCTCGCTCAGTTGCATCCTCTCATCTTCCCCAAGAAGGTTGGACTTCGACCTCCTCACCACGAATAATCGACATCAAATCAACATATTTCGCGTCATTATCTCCCCTTTTCTATACAACCAAGTCAAAAGAGATGATTGCTCTGTATACTCTTTTCTTTTTTTTTATATACACATGTGAAGGATGGGGCCAACGACTACTCACTCTCTTTTGATCCATCCCTTGTGGACACACTCACACAACTCACCTATCCTCCTTATTTACCTCTCTTTCTTTCTACTCTATTAAAATACCCTCTTGGAATCAAACGATTGTATAGACTCTATACATGTGCGTGTGTTGGATACTTTTTTTAAGGGGAATTTGAAACTGTTTCAGGGAGAAGCGTTCTGATGAAATGTATAGCAGGCATTGCCTGTCAAATTATGTACATGTCTTTTATTAGAGGTTTTCTTCAGCATTGACCAGTTGATTATGAAGTCTAAAGTAAGTCGATTGATTTTTCATCAATTCATCATGAGTGCCTACAAGTAAGAGATGGTGAGATGTGGGTTGCTCGTCAGATGGGGAGACATGGTGGCATGACATACCTTTCTCTAAAATGTTGCCTGGTGTTCTACCCATCACAACAATCATGTCTGCTTTTCTAATGGTAGATAATCTATGTGCAATTACAAGTACTGTTCTGCCGTGCATCAACTTGTCCAAGGCATCTTGCACCATTCTTTCGCTTTGAGCTATAAACAGAACAAGTAAGTAAAAAAAGAGATGCATAAACCACCATCATGATACTTTACTGTCCAGCGCAGAGGTAGCCTATACAATTGCGTTAGAACATGAATATCTCATACTGCCTTGGCAACTCACCTCATCCAGAATCAGAATCTTGGGATCCTTGAGGATAGCACGAGCAATAGCGACTCTTTGCTTTTGTCCGCCAGACAGGGCAGCACCACGCTCACCCACGATAGTGTCATAGCCGTCAGGGAATCCATCAATAAATGTCTCGGCATTGGCTTGACGAGCAGCTTCTCTCACCTCTTCCATAGTGGCATCAGGGCGACCATAACGGATGTTCTCCAGAATGCTGGTGGCAAACAAGACAGGTTCCTGATTGATGAAACCGATATTTTGTCTCAACCATGAAGGATCCAATGTCTTTAGATCTTGACCGTCCAGAGTGATCTCACCTTCAGAAGGCTCATAGAAGCGCTCCAACAGAGAAGCAATGGTAGATTTGCCAGAGCCAGAGGGGCCACAGAGAGCTACCGTAGTACCTTGAGGTACAGTCAAAGTGAACTTATCCAACACCTTTTGATCAGGACGAGTAGGGTAGCTAAAGTCAATGTCATGGAATACAACATCGCCTTGCACATGATCCAGCTTGTAGCCGCCCTTCAAAGGCACATTGGGATGTAAATGGATAAACTCAAAGACACGAGTAGCAGAAGCAGCTGCTTTGATGGATTGGCCAAACAAGACACCAAGCGAAACCAGAGAGTGTTGTGCAGTTTGAGTAGACAGCATGTAGGACATGAGATCACCGCTCGTCAATTTGTTCTCAACCACCAAAGAGCCACCGTAATACAAGACAGTCAACACCATACATCCCACAGAGATGTTGGTCAAACCTTGAAAGAGGCCAATGTGGAGACCCATATGCTGATTGGACTGTGCCACCTTTTGACATGCCTCGCCGTAATGCTCCATTTCACGATCCTCTGATGCAAATGCTCTTACAGTTCTCATGTTGGTGATTACCTCGCCTGCAACACCGCCTGAATATCCGTCCAATTGCTTGTTTTGCTTACTGAGCTTTCTCAGATAAGCGCCATACATATTGAGCAAAACATACAGAACAGGCATTGTGCCCAGCATTGTCAGTGTCAGTGATGTAGAGATGCGGAATAGCTGAATAGAGGAGCCGATGGTTTGAGTGACAGACTTGAGACCTTGAGTGACCAATTGCTTGAAAGTACTCTGTGAATAGAGACATCAGCACGCTATTCACATCCTCCATGTTGATACTGTAGTACCTTGAAATCCGAAACATCCGCTGTCAAACGACTCACAAGTTCACCACTACGATGACAATCAAAAAACGAGATATCCTGTCTGATAATAGCCGAGAAAAGCTTTGCACGCAATCGCTTCGCCACATTCTCACCGAATGCAGATACCAACGAAATATGAGCAAATGTCAAAAATCCTTGTGCCGTTAAAAGTCCAAATAATTTCAAAGCGGGTGTGTTCAAATCACGAATCGTCAAAGCGCCCAGTCCATCTGCTGCTGCTTGCACACTGCTCGACAGGACATTGATCAATTGACCAGTGACCAGTGGTGTTTGCAGTTGAACAATAGCAGCTCCAACAGCTGTCAGTACAATCAGTCCCAATAAAATCAAATCCGGTTTCACTAAATCCCAAATATCCTGTGCAATGCTGACTTTTTCTGCTGGCAAGGGTAAGATGTGATCAAGCACTTTGGTCTTGGTGACAGCTTCGGTGATGAGGATAGGTTGTTGTTTATAGACAAATGTGGCATCGCAGTAGGCAACTTTGGATGATTGCGCGAATCGAAGTCCAACTGCAAGCGAAACGAGAGGTACAGAATGTGATTTGAATGATGTCAAGGTGGATCTCATATTGGCGAGTGTGGCAAATGAAGTGCTACTATGATATAAAATGTTCGTTATCAGTGTCAATGCTACGCCTAAGGAGGGCTAAATACTACCTCCATTTTGAAATGAATGGTTGTGTTTGTTGTTGCTGTGAAAAGTGTCTCTTCAGGTTGCTCTTCATATGTAATTGAAATAGACTGAGAGCCTAATGAAAAGATATCAGCAACATGACAGACAGGATTAATTAGTGCATTTATTTTCATACCGGTTTCGAACACGGCCTAAGCGCAAACCTGGCTACCAACAAGGGCATGATGCTAGTTTGCAAGTATGTGTACAGAAACAGAGAACAAAGCGTTTGTTTTGAGCGGGGATAAAGGGGGTAGCCCTTTTATTCGAATGCTCTAAATGTCTGCAACATGATTGGGCTTGTGATTGAACCCATTTGTGCTTGATATTTTTCACATGCTTACCAGCAAATGTAAGTTCCTTTCATAAAATCGCTCAAAATCATTGACTTCATTGAGCTCAAGCATTGATTTGAAAAAGGTTAACGTCGTTTAGGTGAAAAATACAGAGCCCCCCCCCGGCCACAGTGTAGGCGATTTATACGTGCTCCCTTTATCCGGCGATGCTAAAATAACCGTCTTGTTATCATGAGCTGCAGTGCGCACAGGTGTAATTTCTTTTTATCGAGCCTTTCCGCACATCGTCGGGTAGTTTCCTGGCTTACGCTTCGCTTCGGTGGAAC
This sequence comes from Mucor sp. M7501, assembly GCA_037040325.1. Classification (NCBI taxonomy): domain Eukaryota; kingdom Fungi; phylum Mucoromycota; class Mucoromycetes; order Mucorales; family Mucoraceae; genus Mucor; species Mucor sp. M7501. Next base: position 857 of record JAXQGS010000204.1, on the reverse strand, counting down.
CAACCAACGTTCAGGCGGTTCGCGCTGGGCTCTATCAGTCGGGTCTATGGCTCAAGGCCCATCAATCAATCCTTCATTTGAATTCAGGCTCTACAAAACGCTTTCTACTATAAATCCATTATGTTTTATATATACATAATCACGTTTGCTCAGACTCTTATGCTCAGTATAGATCGCCAAAAAGGGGGGAAAGGAACACAATGCAACAGGCATTATTCAGGTCATTTTTAATTATAAGTCATTAGCCAATGAGAGCGCCTGTGTATGCAGACGTTTTGAGTCTCAAGCAGTAAAATGTCAAATGTGACCTAGAAAATAACTGTTTTGTCGGATTTACTCAAAATCGTATATTCCAACCAAACATGTTTTTCTGGCCTCATATATAGTCGAGCAATTGTACTATCTGTATGTGCAAACATTATTTCATTCTGATGCGTCTATCCTGAGAAATGTGAAGAAATGTCCCATTTTGGCATGAGGGTTGAGGTCAAAAAAAAGTGGTGAAACTTGATTTCGACATTAATCGATCAAAAATAAGTATTTCCTTGTGGTTTAAAATTCAAAATGTATCTTAAAAGGAGGCCTTTTTGATGAAATAAAGCTCAACATGAATTGAAGAGAAATCTACTAGCACTGTGTGCGTTTTACTCACTTTTTAAAGGTTTTATAGCCTTTTTACCTTTCTAAAAAGTTTATGCGCCTTTATAAAGTCATTCATAATGCGTATTCTATACGTCAAAGCATTTTTACTTAGAGCTGGTAATACTGTTTGCTTAATAGAATTTTCAACAAATTGCAATTTTTCGATTTTGACGCAAAATTTCAATTCCTGATTTCTCAGCGAAAAAAGGCTTCAC
>JAXQGS010000203.1:0-25290 GCA_037040325.1 Mucor sp. M7501 | reverse complement strand
TCGATCCCCAAAAAAGTGCTGAAAAGCGATCCATAACCTAATGTCAGGTCGTAGAACACGATGACACCTGTTTTGAGGCCGAGATTGCGCTTTGTTGACGAGATATAAGCTACTTAAACTGTTGAATTTACAGTGGTAAATACATTTGAGGGCTGTTCACTGAACATTGTGCTTATTAACATCTAATCTGATGGTCTGTAGTTTATCATCTAGCGAAACAGTACATTATGCGGACAAGTGGGCCACGCTAGAAGCTTGGATCGAGTTTGACATTGTCTCAATTTCAAATTTGTTGTGCAAATAATCAAGCTACGCTTGCTCCTTTGAGACATATACACCAGCAGATGTGAGAGATTTGCTGATCAGGAACGATGCGATTGCAAAGGAGTTCAAGGCGAATATCAGGACCTACAACTCAGCATTGAGCTTCACCTCCATGAACGCTGATCTGGACAGAAGATATGCCAATGAAATGCATGGTACAGCTGTTAAAAAATATAATGCATATAATGAATTTCTTTGTAGGTTTATTCAAGATGATAGACGATCATTGACCTTTCGAAAGTCGAAGCCTAATTTGGTCTCTCCAAAAATAGCGATTTTAGGACTGCATGAACTCTAATGAATGACATTTGATAAACTTGCACTTCCAAATCAGATTGATTTTGGGTGGCTATATCGACTCATTAAAGAGTGTGCTCACAGATGGGCCATCATAACTTGCTAAGCCGATGTTTTCCTTTGTCAATTGCTTCTGTACTTGCTGCATATTCAGAACACCATGCTATCGTAAATTTTAGTTTCCTTGCGTATACATATAGAAATATTGGTAATACATACAAACAATGTGGCCAAAAGCTCCAAGTACTGAACAAATGCAATGCGGTCATTCCAGTTCGTGGGGATGCAGGCAGTGCGTCGCTCGATAAACTTCCATGTACCGCTACTTGACAAAGACATTTCAGACAAAGTTACCTGGGTCTTGATGATGTGTACAGAGAAGACAGTGAGCAGCTTGAATGATTGTAGCGATGCATTGGGGTAGTGGGCAGCTTCTTTGCGGAGAGATGCCACAGAGCACTCGAGGATCTTCAGCGAGTCTTCAATGCTATGCGATGTGTTCTCTCTGATAGCACCACTGGAGGCTTCCACGATCACGATCTCCATATTGTTCTGCGTTGTCAGCATACCAAGAGCATCCATTAGCTTGGCTGGAGGGGCGGAACGAAGATCATAGTCTGCAGCTTTCAGATTCAACATGTTTGAGGAGGAGAATGGTGTTTCGCACCACTTGAATTCCAAAAAGCCAACCAGTTTCGACAGAGCAATCGTTGAGGGCACAACATTCTCAACAAAATGTGTTCTTTCATGATTCAAAGCGAACTGTGGCTTGACACCTAAAACCAGATGAAAGAAGCAGAGACTGTGCTTGGCAATATCCAGGAATACGCAGGCAGTAGGGGACAAGGAGTCTTGAGCAGGGCAGTGGAACCAGAGCTGTTGGATGAAGTCATCGTAAGACACGTCCTCAAAAATGCTGACGATGGGCTCAAACAATTCCAATGTGCGCAGCGATAAATTGTTCCTTTGTCGTTGCGTCAGTGATGCCTGATAGAATTGACATCAAAAGAAGTTCCAAAACGGAACATGCGTCGAAGAGTCTTCAGTTGTGCCTTTCTAATTTTTGACTCGTGTCGCAATTCTGCTGGTGTGTCTGGTGTTGCAATACGACAACAGTTTGAGCCTTCTTTGAGATTTAGCTCGTACATTGGAAGGTGATGGGCTCGCAATGCTCTAAGAACAAAAGGTGTAAGTTCACCTATAATTATTACCAACTGACGGTGGGTTCACTGGCACCAGACTTGCGTCTCTTGCCAAGTTACTTACTTGATGAAACCAGCAGGCCAAGCACTGTTTTCTATACTTGCATTATTACGATGTAGCTGGAGGTGCTGAGGCCAGAAGAGTTGTTATTCACTTGACTGTTATTAAAGACCTCAATGCGGCTTGTGGTAGCATTGGTAGCAGTATCAACATTTGTCTTCTTTAAAGATCGCATGCCAAGTAATGCCTATTTGAATAAAGATAAGCATTAGTTAGCAATGTCTTTTTTTTTTTTGAACGCGAAGAAATACTTACGTCTATCGGTTTAAATGGCGAGATATTGAGTTTTTGAAGGTAGGTTGCCCTGCTCGAACCTTTTGGGTATTACTCTTCATTTATAACTACTTGGCCATGACGTTTTGTGCAATGCTACTTAGGTCTTGATGATATGAACAGAGAAATTGTTCAATAGCTTGAATGATTGTAGTGATGCATTGGGGTAATGAACTACTTCCTTGCGGAAAAGTAGAACGTTAAAGGATCTTCGATGAGCCTTTGAGTTCTTGATGGTTGGAATTGATGATATACAACGCGTTTGCCAAAGGTAGAGTTCACCGTTCAAGCCTCTGTCATTTCCAAGTATACCAACCTAGAAATGGGGTTCAGTCTCAATGAACTCTTTCTGTGTATATGTTTAGGTGCCAAATGATCTATATAAAAGCAAAAAAAAGAGCCATTTATCAAAAAAAATTCAAGAGACCAAATATATATCTATACACGACTGTAAAGTCACTGAATCCATCAGCTTCCAACAGCATCAACTACCTTTAGGATAAGCATACAACATCATGGCATCATATTCTCAGCAGCCAAAATTGGCTGAATCTCCGATTGGATTTTTTCACTCGAAATAGTAATTTTTCGGCCGTTTAGCAAATTGTTCGACCATTTTGCATGATTCGACTATGTGAAATGTAACGATCATCTCATGGTCCTTAATCAGTCTCTAGAGCACTTTTCAGCGCGCATCCAGCGGTACTAATTAAAAGGGGTGTTCAGAATCAACGTATCAAGCAATTCTTGAGAATGTGAAATGGGGTTTTGGGACGAAATGTCGAAATTTTACATACCAAAATGTCACAAACAAGATTTCAAAGGCTACTTTGAATTGAGGGAAACATTTTGAATTAATATATACCTTAGTAAAAGTCTTCATTTTAAAGGTGAAAAACACGATCGTTTGAATTTCATCAAAATCCATGAGGTACCCCTCATGGTTTGGAACCGATTTTTAGTCATGATTTTTTGGTCCCCAAAAAGGCGAGCAAAGGTGTCAATAAACATCTATCAGATAAAACAAATCGTTTGGCACTATTTTAGCGCTCTAAAACGACAACTATCTCGTAAAATTACTGCTCAAATATATCCAACTCCTGCTGTATGTTGTATAGTACTTTTGATAGTGTCTGCTCATATTAATGTTGTTCCCATTTATAAAGCCTTCTTAAAGCGATGTGGATAAGCTAAATTTGCTGTTACAGATGGTTTACTAAATGGCTTTTCGTTATACTAAGGAAATATTGAGATATACTAGTAGAATGTAGTCCTGCATTTTCTAACGTACATTCACATCCCAAACTCCACTAATGTCTGTACTCCTGGAGTAATGCTATAGCACTCCACCACTTGAAAAACAAGGTATCATCGGAGCATCAGGCACAAAGCAATGCACAAGTCGCTTGAACCAATGCAATAGTGTACAAAAGTGATCGACACCTCGCGCATGCACATGTCGCTACCAAGCCCTGATCAGCGAGCAACTTTGCCCGTGATACATATAATGCGTAAACATTGTTCATCTAAAACAAAACTTTCAGCTTTTGTAGACACATCAATGACATACTTATTCTGTAAAAGTTTTATATTCGAATCTGATTCAAATCTGCCTTGTATTTCTTAGTATGGAAATGTCCAAAATAGACAGGGAGGAGCCACTGATTTATCGCAATGCAAGGAAACAAGGGAGGATGCAGGACTTTCAAAGTTTTTAGCTTCATGGAAGTCAAGATACATACACTGTGATCTATCTGCAAGCATGACAATGTGCACTCTGCATGATTGTAAACTAGACAATTGTGAATTGACATATAAATATGCCTCTCTTTTATCCTCTTTCTCTCTTTTTCCAACAGACAGCTCTATCCTATTAACAATCATTGCTATGCGTTCTCAAATTATCGCCCTTTTGCTCACTATTACTTTGGCCATCTCTGGTAAAAACCACAAGATGAGACAATGTGAAATGAAAACTAACATTTGCTTTGCCTTACAGTCAATGCTGCTGCATTTGACAAGAGAGATATATCTCCAGCTGCTCAAGTTTGTATCAATAGTATTACCTCTGTTGGTGATAAACTCGCTGAGACTAGCCCATCGGTAAGACACCTCAAGACATTATGTATCCCTGATTACTAACAACATTTCAAATCAAGATTGATGCTTTCAGTAGTCAGGATGGCTATACAGGCGCCTATGCTATCCATAAAAAAGAGCAACTCATTGAAGCAAGTTTAGAGAAAGCTAATAGTGATTGCTGTCCCCTTGGTAGTCTCTCTATCGATGAAATTACTGCTCTGCTTGGTGTTGTAACTAAACTTGTGCCTGATGTTGTAAAGGTCTTGGGTAGCATTGTTAGCAAGAAGCTTGAATTTGACAACCTTACTCTTGCCACTACTTTGTTAAAAAAGGACATCCAGAAAATCAGAAAGTTGACGACATCATTGACTACATGTCTGCTGAACAAAGGATCGATTGCTGATAGACTGGTAGGAACTGCTCTCAAAACAGAACTTGATACCGCTTTTGCAGCAGTGGAAGCTTTATAATTATTCTAATTGAATATCGAAATAAACGTATCTCTTTAATCTCTTCATTAAGGGTTCTTGGTATATCTTACTGATAGATCTGCCTTCAAACTTTCTCCTGCATATCACCGTCTACAACACTTGAGCTATCATCACTATTTATAGGGTCTGTTGCATTAGCAGGTGTTGTACCTGTCCTTTTTTCAAAGTTTGTCCGCCATTTGCGACCATGCACTTTAACAAGCATCACAAATGCAATGTTGATTACACTGATTGCAGCCAAAACAGTAAACACAATGCCTGGACCAGCAGATCGCACACACGCGGTAGAAAAGATGGTAACAATGGCACCCAATAGAGATCTTGCGCAATTGTTCAACGAAACAGCACTCGCTGATCTACCGGGCTTGCTATCGACATAGTACACGGACGACGGATTGACAGCAAACATTTGACCCACAGCATCTAAAAGCCATCGGATTAGGGTACACGTGTATAGCATGCAGAGTATCTGTTAGACTTACAAACAAATAGGCCTATTAGAGGATAATAGACAGCTAAATGCTTTTCAGTGGTCCAAGCGTAAATGGTAAAGCCCAAAGGGATCAGGACAAAGGATGGATATACTGCCTTCAATCGCAACTCGGGATAAACGTGTTCTGGTCCTAATCTATTGCGAAGGTCTCTGATGATTCTATCAGAGTAAATGCCACTGAGCACAGAGCCACATATCATGCCCACACCTAAACAAAGAAAGCAGAGACCAACTTGCCATGGATTGTAGTTGTACAGCCTTTCAAACGTGTCTGTGATAGTAGGATTCTACATTGATTGCATCAGTATATGGTGAGACATTGCCTCGAGTATAACTTACCAAGAAGAAGAGGGACGCAAAAATGATGGAGCCGTATAACGTCATGATGAGAATTGTTGGATCGCCTAGCATGACAACCATTGGAGTAAATGCTGTGCGCAGGTTACTAAAGACACTGGTGTGTTTGCCTTTTACCATAGAAGGCCTTGGTTTTCGCACCGTTTCTGGGAGAAACAAGGCCACCAGAACCAAAACAATGCCACCTATGATATATACATTCATCAACTCGTGCCTCTCAATGAAATTAAATGAACGCTTACCAAATATTGCTGTAAAGTAAAAGGTAGATTGCCATCCAAGAAACTCGCAAAGAAAACCACCTAGCAATGGCCCCATGGAAGGCCCAAGCAAAGGTCTAAGACTGTGTCAACCAAGCAGAATTCAAGCAATATTGAACCAAACACTCACCCGATAAAGAAGACACCGTACGCTTTTCCACGATCAGCAACATCAAAGACATCGCCAATGGATCCAGCCCCGAGCGTCTGCCCTGAGCTTGCACCGCTGGCCTGAAGAGCTCGAAACACAATCAGCATGGCTATGTTCTTTGAGGAAGCACAGAGAATGGAGGCTACTATGCCGATGGATATACTGATAATGTACACTGGTCTTCTTCCGTACGTATCACTAATGCTGGACCAGAACAAGGGCTATTTTCTATGAGCTCAAGAACTCTACATGCTTATACAAAACAACTTACAGTGAGACCTGCTAATACAACATAGGCAGACATGGTGGCATTGATGGCCTCGATGGATGCATCCAAATCTCTTGCCATTTGTAAAATGCCAGGCACATAGATCAAAGTAGATAGTGGGCCATAGATACCACCTAATGCAACAATGAACACGATAAAGTTTTTCTTGGCTAGAGAGTACTGCCTGGGATCATCTGTTGCGTAAATGTCGCCTTTCAGTTTGAAAAGCAATCTTTTGAGTATGCTATTGTTGTGTGGTGTTTGATCTGCTGTTGCTGTGCTATGGACAGCGATGCTACGATGATCCTCTGCGGTGAGATCGTCTAATGATTTATCGATGACCTTTATTGTCGTATTATCCATGTTTATTGCTTGTTACGTATGACGCTGAGGCTCGAGTTATTACATGTATGCATCAAGTGCGTTTACAAAACTCCAACAAAATGTGCAAGAAGCAAAAGAAAGCCTATATATCCCGGGCAATGAAATCGCTCTGCCCTTCATGATCCCCGACTTACCCCACATCTGTAAAGGCATTCTTAAAGTAGGATAATGCGTTTGCATCTAGTTACACACTGTCAATGCCACGGTTCCTGCATGCAAGCTGGAAGCGAGAAATCAACTATTTGTTACTGCAAGATTCACCAGATTGCATTCAAATGTTGAGCAGAGTCTTGTGCCTATACATTCCAAATATACCACTTGGTGGAATTCGCAAGTATACCTGATGATTGGTACCACCTGTCATTGTTACACCATAGAACACACATTTGTGCCATTGACAAGGCTGTTTACTTGGACATCACGACCTAGACTGCAAAAAGAGCCGATAGTATCACAATAGTATGCGCAAATGCATAACATTAAGAGTTTCTAAATCAAGTATTAAATGCATGTTGTATAGTAAAAGTCAATTTATAAGTGATTTTTTTATTAGAAATGACAGACAGAAATGTGAGATGATGGAATAAAATACAAAAGTACAAAGGAGAGAGAACAGAAAAGCTAGAGGATCTATTTGTGGTAGTTGGACTCGACAAAAGGCATCTTGGTGACAACAGCCTTTTGGACCTTGTTTCTGACCTTGACATCGAGCTCAGTACCCTTCTTGTGAGATCCGTTCTTGACATAGCCGATAGCAATGTTCTTCTTGAGGATGGGAGAAGGACAGCCAGAGGTGACAGTACCAATGACCTCGCCCTCCTTGTTCAAGATCTCGGCACCACCACGAGCGGGAGCACCTTCAACAATGAGACCAATACGACGACGAGAGACACCGCCCTTGATTTGAGGCAAGATGTGTTCAGCACCCAAGAAACCGCCAGTTTCACGACGAGACTTGGCTAAACAAAGCATGTCAATCCATTGCTTTCCTATACAACACTCTTTCACACACACACGACAACTTACGAATAGTCCATGTCAAACCAGCCTCAACAGGAGTAGTGGTTTCATCCAAATCGTTACCGTAAAGACAGAGACCAGCTTCAAGACGGAGAGAATCACGAGCACCGAGACCGGCCATCTCGACATCGGGATGGGCCAACAACTTTTCAGTGATGGTAACGATTTCCTCGGTAGGGACAGAAAGCTAATACACATCCCATTAGACCATGCCCATATCGCCTATATTCTGCTACACTCAACATACCTCGAAGCCATCCTCACCAGTATAACCTGAACGAGCAATGTGACAGGGGACGCCAGCAACCTCCATATGCTTACCGTGCATGAAGCTGAAGTCAGCCAAGCTTTGACCGACCAAAGTCTCCAAGGCAGCAGCAGCCTTGGGACCTTGGATGGCAATCAAGGAGTGATCGGTAATGACATTGAACTCGACCTCACCACCCTTCTTTTGGAATTCAGCGAGATGCTTGCGAATGTGAGCTAAATCCTTGTCAGCACAACCGGCGTTGGAGACAACGTACAAGCTGTCTTGATGTTGCATGACAATAGTATCATCAATGATACCACCTTGCTCGTTGGTGAAGACGGACAAGGTACCTTGGCCAACGGGCAAGTTTTGCAAATCGGCAACAACAAGAGTCTCAAAGAACTTGTTGCGATCTTTACCAGTGAGGCTGTGGGACATGGAGATCAGCCTTTGCTGTCAAAGCATGTTATACATATCAAAACTTACCGAGATTGAAGCATGTGGGACACATCAAAGATGGAGGCCTTTTCACGTGTATGGTGGTGAGAGGCCAACATACCCATGCCAGAGTATTGGACAGGCATGGCATAACCAGCAAAGGGAACCATCTTGCCACCGTGCTTGACGTGGAAATCATACAAAGCGGTCTTTTTAACAGGCTAATCATACAGTTAGTAATTTTCCCAGGGGATCTCCAATTAATTCAAGTACCTCGCTATTGGCAGCAGCAGCATAACAGCGCTTTGTCATAGGACGAGTGACAATGGAAGCAAGAGTAGAGCGAGATAACTTTGTGATGAGCATGGCGTTGTGTGTGATTTTGTGTGGAGAAAAACAAAAAACAAAAAGAAAGAAGAAAGAGAAAACTAGATGTTGGCGTGTTTAAATAGAGAGAGGGAGGGTATAATAATTTTGAAATCTAGTTTTTTTTTACGCATCTTCTATAGGTCATAAAACTTGACTCGGTGGAAAATGAGTTGGCCTCTTAAGGTAAAATATAAAGTTTTTCATTTTTTTTTATTTAGGTGGCTAGACACTGTTCATCCACCTCTTCAAGTCTGCCAGTTTTCGGTTCAGCTGCTCTCTGTCGCTCTCGCTTTCAGCATACTTTAGCTTGATTTCAATCACCAGTGTCTCCATGTCTTGTAACTGATCTTGCAGTTCCGCATTTTTCTGATTCAGGCTTTGATTCTTTAAGCAGAGCGCCTCCATGTCAGATTGCACCTGGTTCTCGATTTGGCTTGGAATCACGTCCAGCACTCGTCGCAGTTCAATGGCTTGCTGCTTCAATGCGTCATTTTCATCATGCACTCGCGCTAATTCCAGCTTTTTCGAAATCAACTCTTCTGCGACCAGCGCATGCTGCTTTTTCAATGTGTCATTTTCAGCTTCCACTGATTTGTTCTGCTCTGTTAAATGGCGGTTCTTTTTTCGTAGGGACTCTATCAGCGTTGCTTCTGTGTCTGCTTTGGCTGTTTCGATTTGATAGTCTTTGGCCAGTTTGTCTAGTTTCCGATGCGATATCTGGACATGAAATGACTCGCATAGTAGATCGGTGATGTTGTCCTTGTACACTGTCAACATGTCGTCCTTGAGATAGGTCACCAATGCCTCAAAATCCAGTGACAGGATTGTACATTGGTTCTTGTACAAGAGCGCCAAGCCAATGCGAAACAAGCAATCCACTCCTTCTGTAAACAGCGTATCGTAGATTCGATAGACCACATCCAATGGAAACTTGTAGGCAAACAGTGTCAGGAACCATTGAGAGGCATACATGTTGGAGCGCACGCCTTGCTCGTTGAAATGTCGATGGATGTGAGGCAGGTGATCCAGCAGTAGTCCGTCAAATTGAAACAGTCTTTGGCGTAACAGATCCAATTGAGGCGTGTAATGACCTCTGAGGTGATATTTCTGCATTAATTGGACCAGAATGCAAAATGCTTCTTCCTCAGGCATCTGGACACATGAACCGGTTTTAATTACTGTATCCTCCTTTTTTTTTCTCTGATATGACTTACATGCAACAGTAATGGTCCAGCTACAAATGCGATGCCTTGGCAGTAGCCCACCTCTGGATCATAGTTGGAGTATGCCTTGACCACATTGAACAATGCCTCTTGACCCACAAGCGACTGAAAGAACGGATGCTGAGGAAATGTACGATGCAGATCACGGGTGATGGCTTTTTCATACACAGAATCCTGCTTCAACAGCTGAATGTAGTCGTCCTGAAGCCCATTGTCTGTCTTTTTGCCTAGTACCGGCCAAATGGTGCCTCTCAAAGCGGATGGAATGCCATGTTGTACCTGGATTGACAGCAATTTGAGATCTGATTGGTTGAATTGAGGGAAATCCGAAATCACTCTGGACCAAAATTCTAAAACGTTGTGTTAACATGTGTTTTCTTGATTCATTGTTACGGAATTCATAAATACCCCAATCAATGGCTTCGTCATCTGCTTGCTGGCACTCTTGTTCTTCGTCTTCAGTGATGGGTGGTGTCAGTAATTTATCGTCCTGTTCTGAATCAAAGGAGCATGTATCATCGTCGTCTGAAAATGTAGCTAATTTGTTGATGATCTCTGTGTCATCGTGGTGCTTTGAATTGTCGATGAATGTGTCTACAAATTGAGTAGCTGTAGTGGTAGGAGCGGTTGCTGTTTCTGATGCCATTGTGTGTGTATAATTCAAAAGTGAAAGAGAAGGAAGAAAGAAAAAGAGAGGATTTTGAATGCAATTAATTAAAACAAATATTTATAAATAAGTTTTTTTTTTTGTATTACAGGATTCATGTCGCATACAAATGCACTAAAAAAGAAAGGCGGGGGCTTTGAGATCTATCTAGCTACCATTTGCGAATCCCTTACATTTGGATAATCTCCAATTGAGTCGTTTGCTTGACAACCAATTTAGACATCTTCTATATGACAACTAAACTCATCTTCCCCTTTATTATATCTATTATGACATCTATATCCCCCTCCTCATTCAAAGAAGAGAGAAACAGGACTAAATGTACGCTTGAAACGAAAATGCGTATTTTGAATACAATTAAGGCAATCTACAAACTTTGCTCTTTCCTTTTCTTTCTTGTTTCCTTTACTTTCCCCGATCTTCTGCTTGCTTGTTTTCGACAAGGTAGCATGTGTATGTGCTTTGCATTTACACAAGGCTCATTCTGCGCGTCAGAAGCAGTAGCTTGCTTTAATTTGGCTGTTGATAGATAATGTTATTGATACATAATGCTGTTGATACATCATGTTATTGATTCCTTGGAAGAGGTACTTTCCACTAGATAAAGCAAAGCAATATGTTATCCATAATATAAATCAAACAAGGAGCTCATGCACCACCGTCTATGAACATTGGTTGGAACAAAGCTATACCATCAATTCCTCATTCGATCAACGAGCTGATCAGGTATCATACACAACCAAGTTTCACTGGACACTCAAGGTAAATATCTCGGATACAGGTTCATCTTTTATTAGGTAGGTATTAACAGACCTTTATTTTTGTAGTGCTTGACTGACGAAACTGCAATACTTCTCAATGATTGATGTGTTCCGCACGAAAGCAAAAACAATGCAGCAAGTATCTCTTGAGTAGCATTAGAAGGCGACCAGTACACCTGAACTGGCTGGACATTGCGATTGAAACGTAAGATTCGGTAAATTGAGCAGATATACTTTGACCAAAGATCCGCTACTACATTATCGCTTCAACGTTTGGCCATTTAATCAGCAATATGATGTTGCATAAAGAGCACAACCTTCCTTCAGCGTCCCGAGATTTTTGGCACTGAAAACATTGAAAACAAGCTGACAGTAAAGAGAATTGACTGTTACAATAGCACACTTCGACTTAAACAGACCACCTGGAGAGATCTGGAGCAGCATTGGATTGAGCTTGTCAATGAGTTTTATGATATGTTTACTGACTTGATGGTCGTAGTTTAATGAAGCTTGGTGTCTTTGACTTTGCATCAAAAAACAAGTCAAATGGCACGATGTGTGTCCTCGGGGAGGATTACTCTTGCTTTAAACGCTTGTACACGGTTCGCTTAAACAAAGTCAAAGAGAATGGGTCCACCAACAGTCTTTTCTATCCCTCACTACGACATTTAAACGACTTTAAATCAAACCGGAGCACGCTCTCTTACTAAAAAGAAACATTTGAAAATGCCAAATATGAATAGCAGGCAACAGAAAATAATGCCATTTATGTATTTCTTTGTACAGCTTCTCGTTTATCATGGTGGCGCCAAGAATCCATGTATATACATGCTATTGAAACAAGGCATTGTGTAATTCAAGGAGCTGAAAGGAGCTTTTTCAATAAACAGGTTTTAATGACGGATTGCAGAAATTCAACTCTATTGGGGCTCTCCTTCTTTATACAGCAGGAGGTGGTGGCTGATTTGAGTTTTGATTCTGTAAATGACTTGTCGAATTGAATTCATGGATGATTTTCTCTGTAACATTGATACGAGTAACAGCTGTATTGCCTTGAGCAACTGGTGCCACTTTCAAATCTTGATCATCCGCCTTAAATTCATTGTCTATCCAATAACTGGTCAAGTATTTCAGTGGGCCACCATGTGTAACTACTAAAACTGATTGATATTGCTTCTTTTGAGCATCATCAATTATAATGTTCCAAGCGGATATGGCTCTAGACCGAAATGTCTGTTCACTCTCTCCCTGGTGATTGGAAATGAACTGGTCCATGGTTAGACCTTGTTGTTGGGATTCGGAAAACAGGTATTTGAGTGGTTGTCGAGATAGTTTACCAAAATCTCTTTCACGCAAGATGGCAAGGTACTCGATGGATACATCAGGTGAGTGATGAGCCAAGATGGCAGCAGCTGTCTATATAGGTAGAGCTATTTTTAAACACATTGACGCACGCATGTCATGATCAAAACTTACCTGTTTGCAGCGTTTCAGATCACTGCAATAAACATGGTCATAAGATGCCGTTTTGAGACGTTCGCCACAACATGCTGCTTGGTTTAATCCATTTTTATTCAAGACTGTATCTATACATGTTTAATATAGCATGTCAGCTGGTTGTGATTCAGGCACCATTTGTATTTGTGAGTGAGATTTACCAACATGGCCCTGTAGCCAACGTTCATTGTTGGCGTCTGTATTTCCATGACGAACCAAAGTAACTTGTAAAGGCATTGTACAAACAGGTGAAAAAGAGATGCAAAACGACTAGAAATGCTTTTGAATCTCCTTTTGAGAAGTTCATTTCTGCCTTGTTTGATGTATTGTCACTATTGGTATGGCAAATCTAGAATGACAAACATGACATTGCATGGTGATCTCTCTCCGTGGTTGCCATGACAGCGTACACCTTGATTTCAGGCACAAAACATGTTGATGAGCATTTCATGAGTTGGATACCATTACATTTTGTGTGACTCATCATTGAACACCAGAATGAAACACACACGATACCTATACATTGGGCGCGCGATTGTTTTCTTCTCTTACTACCTAAATTAACAAATGGCAGACCAACAACAACAAACTGCTAAAAAGAGCCTCCTTTCTCGTCCATTGGACTTGATCTACTTTCTCTACTTTGCTAGTCATATCCCTGTTACTTTAGCTATCGATTTTCAAGTCTTTTATCCTCCTCAATGGGTCCCTCAAGTACTCAAGGATGCATTGAAATTCTATACCGAGACTTACAAAGATCCGTTCATGGGAAGTTCCACTCCTGTCTATTGGTTCTTGAGTTTCATTGTATGTGAATTGCTTGTTCAATTACCCTTCTTTTTCATGGCATGTGCAGGTCTTGTCAAAGGTAGGCTGATGTTTGATGAATGAGATTGATATCATATTGACATTTGCTGATAGATTCCAAATACATTCGCCTCCCTCTTGCTAGTAAGTGACATGGTGTCAGATGGCTGGCCAATGACTAATGAATCACTCGATAGTTTACGGTGCTCATGTTGCTACCACTGTATTGCCAACCATTGCCGAAGTTTTATTCAACGAAACTTTGAATTTGAACACTGCTGAACGTCAAACATTGATTGGATTCTATGCACCTTACTTTATCCTGCCTCTCATCATGACGGTGGATTCATTCATTCGCATCAACAAGTACTTGAATGTAGATGTCTCTGCCAAAAAGACTCAATAAATCGATCGATCCCATCATGTTGACAGCCTGAATATCAGCGAAACATTGGATGTGGATGAGATTTTACACTGGTAAACTGTAGAAAGAACGACCAAAGTTTATTCATCAATAAATGCACATTGTATATCAAAAAGATGAGGCTTCGACAACTGGCTCTTTTTTTCTTTTCTCATCCTGAGAAGGGGTTAACTGGATATATATTGATCATGGGTGGCGAGACCAGGTTGTTGATCTGCAAACGAACATCGATTTGAGAAAACATACTGATTGTCTGCATGCACGTTTCTTCGTTCAGAATAACAGGCGGTATCAACGCACCAGCATCCTCCACTTTATCACGGCTGGGTTCCTGCAATGTCATTCGAGCCAAACTGTCCAGAGGATCTCCATTTTCATCCACCTCATCCTCATCCTCATATTCACTGCTATAGTCTTCCTTTGTCACTCGTTCGGCGTATATCTTCTCCTCGTTTCGCATAGTAACAGGTACACCTCGTTTCCAGAATATATTCAGTGATAACTTAGTCTTGTCAAAGTCAAATCGGGATACGGGTAAATCTTTCAAGTGAATGCGCTTTTCAAGGCCATATTCAGGCACACACACTTCGTATGTTTCCTTGGACACGATAATGACATCTGCTTTTGTATAGACAGGGCCGTTGAGCTTCTCCATCATGGTCAGGTATCGACACAGGTAAATCATAATGTCGTTGTCTTGTGCATTCTTGGCACCATCCTTCTTGGTATTGCATTCAAATGCTATCTTCTGCAGCATCTTTTTGTTGTATGGGCAAGGCAGTGCTACGTTCAAAAAAGTACTTATCAGTGGCTGCGCTTGCCTTGAGGAATAGCTCCAAATATCTTACCTCTGGGATTAGTGTCGTTTGAAATGGCAATTTCCAATAAGCGGTGTACGATTACATCAGCATAACGACGGATAGGCGAGGTAAAGTGAGTATAGAGATCCTCATTCAAAGCGTAATGGCGGAATTTGCTGATATCAAGAGATCCCGAGCAAAAGTACTTTGCACGCTGCATGGTTCGGATGGCTAAAATCAAGAGCACATCTTTGACATCTTGGTTGTTGACACTGTTAAAGGACGACTGAAGGGAGCCCGCACTGTGGCCGTCGAAATTGAGGCCAAGCACCTCTGTCACCTTGATGAATTCATTCTATGTATGCATGTCAGCAAATGGCCAAGTTTAGCAGGGATGGGCATCATTCAACTCTTACCAGTCTTTTTGAGAGTGGCGCTTCGTGTCGTCTCAATAAAGCTTCGTCAGGGAATGCTTTTGCAATCTTGTGGGCAACGCTAATGTTGGCAAGCAACATGAACTCTTCAATCAAGCGGTTTGCAGCCTTGGCTTCAAACTGAGAGAATGAAATGGGCTCGCCCTTGTCATCGAGTACAAATTGCAGCTTGACAGAGTTCATGGAGAGAGATCCACCGTCGTATCTTTGTTGGCGCAGTTGAACAGAGAGGTCGTGCAGCATTAGAATGTCGTTTGAGATGGCATAGTCATCATGGTTGCCGAAAATGTCGACATCTACAGGCAAGATATCACCTTCAATCACTCGCTGAGCATCATCGTAGGCAAGCTTAGCACAGGATCTAGGTGTAAAGAAGAGTGTTGATAACATGGTCAATGGCATTGTTGCATCTGTATAGACATCTTACTTTATAATCGTTTTTCCAAACCAAGTATCCACAGTATTGCCTTGCTCATCCATCTTCCAAATAACAGAGAATGCGAGCCTATAAGTGGTATGCCTATGTTAATACAGAACCAACAGCCCACACCCAGCTAGCGACATACCTTTCAACACCTGGGTTCAGACTACATAGCTCCTCACACAAAAGCGACGGCAGCATGGGAATCACGGAATCCACAAGATAGGTACTGGTACCGCGAGCTCTTGCCTCGGCATCCAGGGCGGTATTGCGCTTGAGAAAGTAAGAGACATCAGCAATATGAACACCCACTTCAAAGAACCCATCCTCCAGCTGTTTGATATGGAGAGCATCATCCAGATCCTTGGCTGTGGGTGGATCAATTGAAAACACGCGTTCGTTTCGCAAATCTCGTCTCAGTGTGTACTCTCTCGCGGGTATCGCCCAAGGCGTAGGTGGCAGACATGCAAGTGCAACTGGTGTGAATGCAGTATCAATGATACAGTTGTTGGTGATGCTTGCTTGTCTCTCGGTGAACAAGTCGCCAACAGGCCCAATCTCTCTTTCAAATTTACCGCTTGGGCGTCTGTCTGTTATTTGCCATCGCAATAGCGAAATCTACATAAGGATGCATTAATACGAATGCAAAGATACGTCTCAAGTAGATCCCTACCGAGAATAAATGTGTCTTGAAGTATTCTTCATTGTCGCCTAGTTCGCGAGGAATATCTCTGCCTCGAAGTTTGAATATGGGCACGCGTCGATCGGTAGGCTTGAACCAAGCCATCGTAAGCCCGTTTTGCTGCCTTTCCTTATTGTTGTTCTTGAACTCTTCAGATGATCCTGGCTCCTCTGTAAGTATAGTTCTATAAAAAGAGAGTTACATCCGCAGGCTTGTCCAACATACATGTCAAACTATAGATGCTTACCCTGTGTAGGTGGCATGGGCCGCCCTCTCCAAGATACTAACAACGTGGCCACAGTATACTGGCTTGTGGCTCTCCTCATCTGAATCCTCTGCGGCTGGGTCTGCTACCACTGCCTCCTCCTCCTCCTCCACCTCCTCAATGGGATCCTCAAATTGCTCGGGCACGCTTTGATCTTGCTGCTGCTGCTGCTGCTGCTGCTGCTGTTCTTCCAAATCTCTCTTTTCCTTGTCGCGCTGGAGCTGCATTTCCTTTCTCCTGCGCTGACGTCCTTTGCGCAACTCCCAAGCCTCTTCCACATCCACCAACTGCACTGCCACCAAATCCCCATCCATTGCCCTGTTCTTGTCATGGGCACCGCCAATGTATATGTCAAAATCAAGATCGTCGGACTTGACATAGGCATCTGCTGGATTTTTGGTGAGACGCATGATGCCTTGGTAGAGTGTACCTTTTTCAATGCCTTTTTCTACATCCAAAGGATTCCAAAAGGGTAAAAAGAAGGTTCTCTTGTTGCTCGAATTTCTATCCCAAGGATGGACATAAGGTGGTGCTGGTTTATCTATTGATACAAGGCAGTAACTGGATTAGCAACATGTCATGTGTGTATAAAGGCATGGTTGAGCTTACTGCTTGTTCTGGGCCCCTTGAGTTCGGCAACTGGAGCGCCCATCACCCAGTCTTCATCGTTGGAGTCATCGTCATGAAGTTTGGCATACTGATTCCAAGATTTTTCCTCGTGTTTAGCTACGGAGAAATCGACCACATTGGAAGCAGGCTGTGGCTGTTGATCTGCTGCCTTTGTCACTACGGGCGACGCAGCAGTAGCAGGAGGAGCAGCAGCGGCAACAGCAGCAGGAGCAGGAGCAGCGCTGTCCTCGACCTTGGCCTCGGCAAGCTTGGCTTTGTGTTTTCTGCGTCGAGGCGTAGGCACAAGATCATCCATGTGGATCCGTGGTCGATTGCTGTTTTCATGTCGCTTCCAGTTTTGTGTGCGAAAGTTGGGACGTTGCTGCTGTGATTCCTCTTGATCAACAGGGCGTCGTCTTCTCCAGTTGTCTGAATCATCCGCTTTGGAGACTACATGATCCTACAGCACGAGCGAGGTACTTTGAACAAACTGTGCCTTTTGTTTTTCTTTGAAAACTTACATGTGTGTGGCCATTCATTGTATTGACGTTCACCTGAAATGCGTTTAAAATCAAAAAAAGTGTTTGTGAAAGAAATGCAACAGCTTTTGTGTTTTGGTGTATCAGGAAATATTTATAAAGCAGTCGACAGCCTGATTCAAACTCACTGCATACAAGCATCTTTTGCATTGCAATGGATCGTTGTGTATGCCTTTATCAACATGTGACTGATGGATACCATGGCATTTGACAGCTGCATACATCACGTTTAATAGAAACGCTATTCATCACAACAGAGCAATAGACAGCTATCCATTCTAGGAGCCAACATCCAATGTGCCCTATTGATCGTTATCCTGGTCAGGGCAGCCTATCTGCTGCTGCCTTTGGTTGTATATCATCTCAAAGAGACTAGAGAATGATTTATTACATTTCATAAGTTAAGCATCATCCATATTCTTTAACTTCTTGATGAACAATGACGTGAAAACAAGCGGATCACTCCAGTTAGACTGACGATTGTTGGTCAAATCCCAGAAAAATGGAGCATAATAGGGGGGTATAAGGCAAGAAGGACCCAGCTGGCCATTGGATGCTTCACGCTGTGCTTGTCGGTAATCATCCACTTGCGATGGCGAGAACAGAAGGTCGTCTAGCCTTGCCATGGCATTCACTTTGGAGTCTTCCGAAGACCAAATGTTGGCAGCGTTCCAGTCTCGTTCATCCAGCTTGGTGATGCGCTGCTTGCGTTTGGACTGCTGCAGGGATTTGGATATGGCTAATGCGGTTTGAAGCTCGTCGTCTAATTTATCCTCTTGTCGTTGATTGACTTTGGGTGCGCGAGATGCATGAATGATGACTTGGTTGGAGAAATCGTCGTCGTGTTCGTGCATGTCAGGGAGATAGGCAGCGAGCTGGTGTTCTGGTATTATGTTGGGTGAGGATGAGGATGCTGGTGCGTTATTATCTACAACATGCGATACTGTGGCTGCAGGCACAGGCGTATGGCCCCAGCCAATCCACTGCAGTTTCTTGAGCAGCTGAGGGATAGACAGCTGGTTTCGCCTGGCACATTGCTTGATATGTACAATTTTCTGCTTGAGCGTGCGGTTTTGGAATGGATCAAATTCATGGCAGACTGGACAGAGGTCCAAGGTGCTCAAAAAGGGTACATGTTGGCCTGCAAACATGGACTCTTGGTGCTGCTTTTCCAGCTCATCCGCTGCATCAAGACATGTGTTGATGTGAACTTGCCGTCGGGTAGAGTTGAAATGCGTTAGGTTCTTGCCGCAAAAGACGCAATCGTCGAATTCTAATTCTTGTTCTAATTTGGGTGCGCTGTCAATGGCTATACACTCTTCTACATGCTTTTGCCGAAGATAGCTTGATTTAACACTTGTCAGATCTTCGTTACATATAGGACACGCATACGCTTCTAGGCTCTTTTCATTTGATGCTGTGCTACTGTCTTGAGGGACGTCGTTTCGGGCACTCATCATGTCTAGCTCTTGGGGTATCATCTCTTCATCTTCTTCTTGTTTCATGTCGCATAGCAGATGTTCATTTT
Source organism: Mucor sp. M7501 (assembly GCA_037040325.1). Classification (NCBI taxonomy): domain Eukaryota; kingdom Fungi; phylum Mucoromycota; class Mucoromycetes; order Mucorales; family Mucoraceae; genus Mucor; species Mucor sp. M7501. Next base: position 5,913 of record JAXQGS010000203.1, on the reverse strand, counting down.
TACATTCCAATTTTGGCTTTTCAAGGCAGCTGGATTCTTCTAACTTAACCTTTTCGTCTTTGATGGTACAGTCTTCTGGCTTGATGGTATTTACAGGTAGCTCTTGAGACAATGGTTCTGGTTTTATGTCGAGTAGCAATTGCTGCGAAGAAGGATGGCTACGGTTGCGAGATTTGGACAGAGAGAGCGGCTTCTTTTTCTTTTTGGAGGGGTAGTTTGGATCCGAGTCAAACAGCCTTTTCAACGACAAGGAGCACTGCGATTGAGAAGGAGGGTCATTTTCCATGTTGGCTGACTCTATTGCAAACAATGAGAGAATATGCGTTGATGTGTGTAAAGAGAGAGGGCCACAACGGAGTTCCATGTTTGCTTTGATTCGTTGTTCGACTGGCTGGTCCGGGCAAAAAGGTTTTTCGCTTTACATGGATTCAAGGCCGAAAAGCCAAAAAAGCAAATCCAATCATACAGGTGTAGTGAAATCCTCCTCTTCTCTTTGACAGATCTTCAGCAACCATGGTCAAGTTCATCAAGGCTGGTAAAGTACGTATCAGAACCAACACGGATCGATGGAGACAGATGATCGACCATTACGGATGGATGCAATGCAACCCATCTCGATGTTTTTCCCACTCAAAACTCAGTTCTCACATGTACCATTGTTGTGTGTAGGTTGTCGTTATTTTGCAAGGTCGTTATGCCGGCAAGAAGGCCGTCGTCGTCCGTAGTACGTATTACAACACAACACTAGAAAGAGAGATAGCCATCATGAGTGGAATGTATTTGCTGCTGTATGTTGTCCAGATATCGCATTGAATCAGCATTGGATCCGACCACATGTAAACACGAAATCACCAACAATAAAAGAGACACCCGCCCATTGACAGCTTGGACTATCTGATCGTTGCACCACCTTCCCGCACGACCACCCCTCATGCCAGCATACAGCACACATACATTCCATGACGATGCATCTCATCCTACAGACCGCACACAGGGTGTTCTAACATGCTGTTTGTTTCATTTAGACCACGATGAAGGAACCAAGGATAGACCCTATGGTTATGCCGTCGTCGCTGGTGTCGAACGTTCTCCTCTCAAGGTCACCAAGGCCATGGGTAAGAAGAAGACTGCCAAGCGTTCCAAGGTCAAGCCTTTCGTCAAGATTGTCAACTACAACCACATGATGCCCACTCGGTAAGTCGTTGGATGATAGTAATGGCGGTGGAATCAAGGTGATTAACGACAAGATGATATCAGTTACGGTTTGGAATTAGAACAAATCAAGGGTACCGTCTCTGCCGATACTTTCAAGGAGCCCACTCAACGTGAAGATTCCAAGAAGGTCATCAAGAAGCTTTTCGAAGAACGTTATCAAACTGGTAAGAACAAGTGGTTCTTCAGCAAGCTTAGATTCTAAGCAAAATCTATATTTACAAATAAATATATATTCTGTCATTTCTTTTCTTTTTATGAATCATGAATAAATTGTCAAGGAAAACATATTTGTCCTAGATGTTGATGGTTGTGTACATGTGTGGATAATGTGGATTGTGTCGATATTGGGACCAAAGTAGTGTTTAGCATCCCTTACATTAAACATACCCTGCAAAGAAGCCATGGCATACTGAGCTATCGCTAGAGTCAAGCAAATTAGTCTCATCATATGCCATCACTTTAAAATTTGACAGGCCATTGCATAGCCTGTGAGAATTCTGTATGTCTCCATGTAAACAAATGCACAAATGCGTTTCCAATTTTGGAACCAAAACGCTTGTAGATGCCATTGCTCACCCTAAACGCAATGCGACGTCCATTCTTTTGGCTGTTTTTACCCTTTCCTTGATCCATTGAATTTACAGGATCCCACTTTGTGATTGTCAAATTATGAGGTCAAATCTACTTGAACCGGACACTGCCAGAGAACAATGACATACGGGCCGGAAGAGGAACCAAATCAAAGGCGGATTGACAAATTTGTAAACAGAGACGCAACAATTAAAAGTGTCAAATCTAATCAAATGAATTAAGCCTTCTCTTTCCCTGCACATACAAGTATGTATACATCCATCGCTATAGTATCCATCCAGTATTAACCATCCATCGTATAGCTATGTCTCGTGTTCCTTCAGTTCTCAACCCCACCGAGGAGGATATCCAACTCCTTTTGAGTGCTCAATGCCACATTGGTACCAAGAACGCCAACACCCGTATGGCTCCTTATATCCACAAGCGTCGTGCTGATGGTAAATACGATTTGTTGACACAAGTGACAGATGGCCCTGTATACTTACAGTGTCAATTGAATAGGTATCAACTTGATCAACATTGGTAAGACCTGGGAGAAGCTCATCTTGGCTGCTCGTATCATTGCCTCCATCGAGAACGTAAGTGAAATTTTTTTATATGGGTTGGTTTGGGATCTGTGAGTTCTGATGCCCTTGTGTGTGTCTGTATAGCCTCAAGACATCGTTGTTGTCTCTGCTCGTCCTTACGGTCACCGTGCCGCTCTCAAGTTCGCCAGATACATCGGTGCTGAAGCTATTGTTGGTCGTTATACTCCTGGTACTTTCACCAATTACATCACCCGTTCTTTCCGTGAACCTCGTTTGGTTATCTGTACCGATCCTCGTTCTGATTTCCAAGCTATCCTCGAAGCTTCTTATGTTAACGTCCCCGTTATCTCTCTTGCCGATACTGATGCTTCCCTCAAGTTCGTTGATGTTGCTATCCCCACCAACAACAAGGCCAAGCACGCTATTGGTTTGATCTACTGGCTTTTGGCTCGTGCCGTCCTCCGTCTCCGTGGTACTCTCGACTACGAGACCGCCTGGGACGTCATGGTTGATATGTTCTTCTACCGTGATCCTGAGGAGATCGAGAAGGAGAACGCCGAGGCTGAGGCTGAGGAGGGTGACTTTGCTGCCACCGCCGAAGCTGCCACTGGTGAATGGGCTGTTGAGGGTGAGGCCACTGAAGGTGTTGCTGGTATTGCTGCCGCTGCCGACTGGTCCGCTCAACGCACCACTGACTGGGCTGATGAGACTGAAGCTCCTGCCAACTCTTCTTGGGAAGCTTAAATACAATCATGTTTTTTTCTCATAGAAATATAATAAAAGAGTAAAATAATGCTTTTTTTTATTATCAAAACATTTGGATAAGGAGTCTTTTTTTTTGTAAGGAGATGTACAATTCGTTTTAGTGTTGGTGTGCGTGCCTTTTGTTTGGGTGATGATGTGGAGTAAAATAACAAAAAGTAAATCTCTTTGTAACACATGAAATATATTAACTGGACAACAAAGTTTTTTTCCTTCTCTTTCCTCTTTCTTTTTCCTTAATCACTCTTTACATTTAATTCATTCCTCTCCTTTACATTTCATAAAAAATTACTAGTTCAATCATGTCTAATAACAACAACGATTTCGGCAACCCTTTGAAAAAGTTCAAACTGGTGTTTCTCGGCGAACAAAGTGGTATGATGGGGATGGCAGGTCTATGGAGCAGCAGTGATATCTTACTCTTCAGGCCCTACTAGTTGGAAAGACATCGCTCATTACTCGATTCATGTACGATACATTTGATAATACGTATCAGGTAAACAACAGTAATGGAATCAAGCAAAAGAGGATTCAGGGGTTGAGATTCAATGGTTTGTTTTCCCTCAGGCAACTATAGGTATCGATTTCTTGTCAAAAACAATGTATCTCGATGATCGAACAATCCGCCTTCAGCTATGTAAGACGGTACCATGATACATGCATGGCAGACATTAATTGATTGTTGTTTCTAACTTTAGGGGATACTGCTGGACAGGTAACTGATGCACATTTCAAAAAAAAGAAAGGGATTGTTGGATACATGTAAACTAAACTGGTTTGTGTTGTGTGCCTCTCTTATAGGAAAGATTTCGTTCCCTGATTCCAAGTTATATTCGAGATTCCTCTGTATGTGTTGTTGTCTATGATATCACTAGTAAGTCTTGTTGTGCGAGTTTTTAGGGATGGCCGAGTGAGTAACCGAGCGTCTTGTTTAGATCGAAATTCGTTTTTAAATACTTCCAAATGGATTGATGATGTGAGAGCTGAGAGAGGAACTGACGTGATCATCGTGCTAGTAGGAAACAAAACTGACTTGAACGATAAAAGGTAAACATTTGGGTGTGGTTGGATTCATGCAGTCTTGTGTATATATGGTAATCCTGTTGTTGTTGTTGATCTGCAGACAAGTTACAGTGGATGAAGGAGAGAAAAAGGCAAAGGAATACAACATTATGTTTATAGAAACCAGTGCAAAGGCTGGATACAATGTGAGTTCTCTGTAAGAATGGCTTGACAATGGATGTTCTGATAAATGGGTGGCTATTATAGGTAAAGGCACTGTTTAGAAAAATTGGGCACGCATTACCAGGGATGGAAAGTCAGTCTGAAGATGGGCAACGAGAGACGTGTAAGTATAGCGCTGTTGGTGTGGAGAGTGTTGGACAAGACTAATGTGTGTTGTCTTGTCTAGTGACCAAGGTGGACTTGACCGATACATCTGCTAGAAAAGAGGAAGTTAGCTCATGTGCATGTTAATTTTGTGGTTGCTTTCATTTATATGCACATTTGATTTTCAGGAGAAGATTTGTGTTCTCTTACATAATATCTCATTTGTGTGATTATGCAGAAATTTACCCTTTATATACTACAAAGTCATTAAATGAAAATAACTTTTGTTTTCCTGGCAATTATGCACAAAACTATTTCATGCAAATGAATGATATTGTATTTTCAGGTACATTTAGCTAGTTGGAGGCCTCATTCGAGAATCTATATACAGTCCTAATAAATAGGACATTTTGCAAGAACGATTAAATCTATCCGATAAAATGATTCAGCCCTTAGTTGGCAGTAATTAAGTGTATACAGCGAGGTTTTCAGGGCTTGAATAAAGTCGTAAATAAATGTATATAGCACATCTGATTAGACTTGAATCGCGCAATTATAAGAGCCTTTTTCATTGTATTATCGATGCGGTTCAGAAAGCCACAGTAGAACATCTCATCAAAGCTGTCATCCAAACCCAAGAATCAAATCCATTATCATTGGATTTGATGGTCTGTGGTTTATCAGCTAGCAAAACAGTGCATTATGCGGACAAGACGGACACGCAAGAAACTTGGATCGAGTTTGACACTGCCTCAATTTCAGATGTGCTGTGCAAATGGTAAAGCCATGCTTGCTCTTTTGAAACACATACCAGCAAAGGTGAGAGATTGCTGTTCAGAAACAATGCGATTGCAAAAGGGTTCAGGGCAAATACCAGGACTCACAATTCAGCATTGAGATTCACCTTCAAGTATCAAATCGATACATTAATCTGGTCCGATTGATGTGCATTGTGTCATTTTGAGGTTAAGCTAAGGTGGGATACTTCCCGCCTAACTATTGCAAAGCCTTTCCTTCTTTAATAGTAAATGTTGGTGTTAATTCAATCTTGATTAAGGTAGCTGCCATTAAGTTCAAATCAACACATTCATGGAAATCAATTGGACAAATGAACGCAGTGTTTGGACTGGATGTACGGTCTATCCACGATTGTTTTACAACACAATGTACTTGGGAGAATCATTGTGTGTCCTTTTGATTCATCTTGATGGCACACATACACATACACACACGCACACACACGCACACACACGCACACACACGCACACACATACACATACACATACACATACACATACACATACACATACACATACACACACACACATACACACACACGTAAAAGACATCATCTTATATACAATAGAAGACAGCATGTAAGAAAACTCATTTGTCCATGTTTGAGAATGGACACAAGATACTCTGAATACCAAAAGCATTTGTAAACGAAATAACCAGACATGTATACAGTAATGGATGACATTACATG
>JAXQGS010000202.1:0-24793 GCA_037040325.1 Mucor sp. M7501 | reverse complement strand
AAAGCAGCCGACTGCGCTGTAAACAAAGCGGGTGCTAAAAATGATATGGCTCATATTGGCTTGCTGACACAAATTATGGATGCTTCTAACCTCTTGACCTTAATAGAAGCGATTCCTGATCAAAATCATTCCTTGAAGTTTATGTAAAATTTATACAAATTTCAAAGGAGATTCTAATGATACTAATTTCAAGTGTCTTGCTGTAAAATATTTAATCAATTCTTGATGAGATAGCTTTTGCGTCTTTTTGGTTGTTTTTCAAGGATTAGTCAATCTCTGCCATCAAAACCTAGCTTGTAGCGTTACATTACACTGTAGAGCAAACGAATTCCTATCAATTAAGCCCTTGGCTGAAGTTTTAGCTCAATTCTATCATGAGAAACGGATTATTTTGTGTCCAGTAAAAGATCGTCATCCCAATTTTCCCTTTGCTACCACAGGTGGAAATGCAATATTTTCCTCGACACCCGTGTATTTGTGATAACTCGAGATAGACTCATTCGATTTAAACAAAACAAAGACCATTCCGTAGCTCCATATTGAATCTAACATGCTAAGATAGTCTTTAGCATCAAATGTATCTTCCCTTCAAAAGTCAGGCATTTTGAACGTTTTCTACTACTGTTATTAGTCGTCATCGATATTGTCTTCAACAAAGCCAAATTTAACATGGCCTAGTCAAACAAAGTACGCCCAACAACTTGGACTAAACATACAACTACTATACACATAGTAATCCAATGACTTTTACTTGTAGCATCTGCTCAAAGTTACCAAAACAACTTATCCTATCCAAATCCAACTGCACCATCATTTTTCTCAAAACAAATTGGTGGTATACCAACATGCTATGTACTTGCAAAACTGAATTTTGGATTGTCAGAATCTCGACATATGTACAAAACACTTTTACACTTCACGAACGAGAATTGCGAGATGGCGAGTTCAAGATTGACTTGGATTCAAGCTTTAATATGTAAAATAGAGTGAATTTAAATGGGGCAATTAAGCTTTTGGCTTTTCATCCAAAGATGTGGTTGCTGGATTAGTCGATTTGGATAAAGTTTGATCAGCAGCGTTGGCATTGGCATCAGGCGAATGTGTTGTAGTAGTAGTAGCGGCTACTCCCTCCTTGGCAGACTCTTCTACGTGGCCAGCCATTTAGAAGTCATGCCTTACGGATGGCCATCATCATTCTACTTACTAGATGTGTTTTTTCCCTCTTTTTCTTGTTCGTCATCCTCATCCTTGAAAGCATCATCGTCAATGTCCACAAGATCATCCTCCGAGTCTGAGTCATCGTCATCGCCAATAACATATGGCACTGAGGCATTTTCCTCCAGGCTGGTGTTCTTGGCACTAGTGCTGCGTTGAGTTGTATTTGCTGCTGTCAATCCAATGTCTATCAAACACATATCAAGTCAGGCATCTCTACTATAAAACAAGACAAGGCATTCGGGCTACTACCTTCATAGTCCGAATCACCCTCAAACTCGAGTGGTGATCTAGGCGCAATGACTACAGCGGGATTGACAGACTTTCTTGTGGGCATTTGAGGAGCATGTAGCGTAGTGTCCTCCACAGCTGCTGACGAGTGTCGTGATCTTCTAGCTTCTGTAAATGTGTCGCTTGATTTTAGTCCCACGCCGTGTGTCAATAGGCTCGCTCACTTTACCAATTTGCTCCTCTTGCGCCAACTGTCTGGCAAAGTCTTCGTCCGCCTTCATTTGTGCATCCGATGTAGACGTGGCATTGAGGTTGTGCGTGGGCGATCCCACAGGAGGATTGACATAGATGGTGTCATCGCCTTGTGGGTGTGGTGTTAATATACCATTGACTGCAAGTGCTCGGATCCCTTTTTTTTACCTCTTTGATAATCGCTTGATTTTCTGGCAGTGGCAGGTCGATTGCTCGTTTTTGCATACACATCGTAGTCTGACAAGTGTAACGCAGATATATCGCCCGTCAAAAGATCGTCCCCATCATCGCTCGGTAATCCTCTACACATGTCAGTGAATATCACACGCCCCCGTTCCTGTGGCTGGCTCTGTGGTTACCTGTATTGCGCATTTGTCGTTGGCATGGATGATGTTGCAGCAGTTTCATGCTGATGCTGAGGGTTGTTCTTTTGCGTGTTTGCCTTGAATTGGTTGTACAGATCCATCATCTTTTTCTTGGCAGCTACACGGTAATATAGCGTTTGTTATCAGGCGAATGTCTGTATGTTTTCCCTTATCTCTCGTACCATTGCCTGCCTCCTTCATCTTTTCCTTGATAATGGGCAATTCCTCTGCATCGTGTCAGTCCCCCCCAAAAAGCTCGGTTTCGAATGCACTTGTCTTACCTTGCAGATTAAACAGCGAGTCGTCGTCATCGTCCTCTCTCTGTCTCTGTGGTTGCTGCTGGTGGTATGGACCCTGTTGGGATGACTGGCGACCTATGCAAACTATTCAGTACAATGCTGGTGTTTCAAGTACACGGCATGCTTACGCTGGCGCTGCTGAGACCGTCTTTCATCCTCCATGGCGAGCTTCTTGGCGAGTTCCTCGTCCATGCGAAGCTGCTCTTCCACAGAAGTTGGTTCTGGCTGTGCTTGACGTTCCCAGTATGCATAAGGCGCATCGTTGCTGTTCTGTCTCGACTGCGGGCGAGGGGGCATTGGCGGTGCTTGCTCAGCGGAAGCAGCAGCAGCTGATGCTGGTGCTGGTGCTGGAGGTGGCGCACTGTAGCTCGGATCCGACATGCCAAGCAAAATCTCAAAGGTGCTTTCAACATGATCATTCTGTGATTGAAGAACCGCTTCTATAACTTCTACATCTGTATCTGGAAAGGCTTCCTTCAAAATGCGAACGTTTTCAGGTAAATGCGGCTGCTCTGCTGGAGCTGGAGCAGCAGTTGTTGCTGTCTGCTGTGATTGTGGTGGTGGTGGTGATAAGGATGGAGATTCATGTCGTGCAGGCTCCTCTACGGCAGCCGAGGTAACAGGCGCTTGCTCCTCTTGAGCAGCGTCTTTGGTATGTAAAGTGTCATCAGCAATTGCTGCTGGCGGAGGCGTATCCAGTTGGTTTGGCTTTGATTCTCTCTCTCGTTCAGCAGCAGTGTTTGACATGTAGCTGTTTGTTAATGAAGAAGGGAAAAAGGGAAAAAAGGAAATATTTTATGCTTCTCATCATGGATATAATATACGTCGACCAAACGGATGTTGAATTAGTCAGGCATATATCACGCCTCGTCCAACAATCATGTGAGACGCCATCATTCAATGTAAGAAAGTAATGTACAGTGGTTTATTAGCAGCGAAAGGGAATGATGTTTATACAGATGAGTCTATTTAGCAATGCCAATGATGGCTTTTTCACGTTCAGGCACACGTCTGACAGCGTCCAGCTTTTTCGAGTGCTTGCGTCGCAGCTCTTCCTTGCGTCGCTCTGCCTTGATCATCTCCTTCTTGGTGCCGTCGGCCAGCTTGATGTCCTTGGGCGTTCTTCTGTGCTTGTCGATTCGGCGAATGTCCTTCATGTGGCCGTAGCGCTCCTTGAGCTTGGCGGCGTACTCGAGCTTGTTCTTTTCGCGCCAGTCCTTGACGCCCATCTTTTCGTTGGCGTGTGCCTTCCAGATGCGGATGTTGCCGTCGTCTGAGCCGGACAGCACGTACTTGCTGTCCATCGAGTACTGCACGGCAAAGATGCGCTGCATGCGCTTGGTGTGGTAGCAGTCTCTGCTGTGTCCCGTGCCCACATCGTACAGGCGGATCGTGCGGTCGTAGGAGCCGGTGACAATCTCCTGGCCGGTGGGCGAGTAGTCGACGTCCATGATGGCCGACACATGGTCCTTGAGCACGTTCTTTGCCGAGGCCATGTTGCGCATGTCGAATGTGTAGGCGTTGTGGTCTTCGCTGCCGGTGGTGAAGATGTAGGCCTCCATGGGGTTCCAGGCAATGGCGTTTGTCTTGAGCGACATGACGAGCTTGGACAGAGGCTTGCTGGTTCTCAGATCGTACAGCACGATGGTGCGATCGGTGCCGCACGAGGCAAAGATGTTTTGCTGCACTTGGTTGAACTTGACTGTCTGGTACGAGTCGGCTCCCCAGGCAAAGTCGTGGATGGGCTCTGATCTGCTTTCGTCCCACACCTCCACCGTGCCGCCCGATGTGGCAAAGATGGGATCCGAGCGATGGTGCGACAGGCCGGTGAAGGCGTGCTTGCCCATGTAGGTCTCGATGGGCTCGCTGTCCTCTCCCCACACCTTGACCGTCTTGTCGGTGGAGCAGGACAGGAATCGGCCCTCCTCCTTGCCAGGACACACACCGCTGACAAGGCCACGATGGCCCTGCACCCGCCATGTGGTTCTCTCTTCAGACACCTCCCAGATGCGGATCTCACCATCGCCACTGCCGGAAATCATCGAGTTCAGCTTGGAGGGGTGTTTGGTGAGGCAGTAGACGCCGTCAATGTGTCCGTTCAGTGATCCCACAAAGGGCTTTGCAAACATGCGGTCCAATTTGACTGAATTCAAGGCTCTGGTGTATTCTCTGCCCTGCTCAAAGGGGTGGGCGGTGGGATCCAGATTGCGCTGTACTTTGTGGATGTCTTCCACACGTTCTCTGACATAGTCGTTGGAGGAACGAGAGAGTGCTTTGACTTTGACCATGGTGGGTGAAGTTGCTGTAAAATGGGAAAAAAGAAAAAAAGAGCTCTCTGCATTTTTTTTCCCTGATGAAGCTGTCAGTAATAGCAGTCAGTGTGTGGCTTCTCCGCTGTAGTATATACATGTTGGTGCCTTGAATGCCTCCTGCCAATCAAGATGGAGGGATGATCCATTTGAATCGATCTGTATGGGCCCCCACTGCTTATGTGTGAGGGTGGATTTCATCTGTAAATGTCGAAATCCAAGGCTATAGGCGCTTGACATTTGAGCTTCTGTCTAGTTCGGGGCCAATGACATTGACTATGCATTGCATTCTATTGGTGAATAATGGCAGCCGTCCTCTATTTGTTGCATGGAGATGGCATCCATGCCTAGAACACTGCACAAATGGGAATTGGAAGCTTGTGATCAAGAAGACGGGCTAAGCATGTCGCACAGAATGATCATTTGGTGTACACTCTTGCAGAGATAAAAGCACCTATAAAGAAGCGATAAACACAAACTCTACTTTTTTCATCAACACACACATTTAGCTTCTTACCTTTGCTGTTTTGGTAAGCATCTTGTCTTTGATTGCGGCCGTGTATCTGACACGTATTGTAGATATGGAACCATCTGTAGAGTACAGCAACATTGATCCTGATCTACTGGTCTATGAAGGAAAGCAGTATGACCATCTGGGCGATATATTCAAAGAGCAGACACGAGGAGTGAGCCCTAAACTCTATAAAGGTGATTTCAATGATTATCCTGTTGAAAACGCTACAGAATCGAGCGAAGAAGACGAGCTGCTATCCAAGGACAAATCCAAGTGTTTTGAGCAACTGGCACAATTTGGTATCTCCTTCAAAGAGATAAGCGTGGGGCCCGTCTCGATCAACTTGAATCTTCTGGTCCCTGCTGCGATCCAAGCAGGCAGTAAAAAGTTCAAAGCTCTGCAGCCCTTTGGAAACACGCGCGTGGACGATGCGCTCACCTTTGGCAATCTCGGTGCTGTTACGCCATACTTGCAGCATCTCGTTCGTTTAGGGAATGCACTCGAATACGACAAGCCGTTTGAGATCAGCAAGACAAGCGGACTGCTGCTAACACACGCCAGCTCCACGTTTGAGGAGGCGGCGACTTTGATGCCCATCTTGCATGCACTCTTGTTTTGCGGATCACTGTACAATGGCAATGATGCTGCGGGCTCTCATCTCAGAAGAGGCTTTACGCTCGGGCTGTTTCCAACGACAAAAGGCGGCAATTACATCGTTCGCCACAGAACCAGCACCGTCCGCCAACTGGTTGACGAAATGTGGAGAAAGGGAACCTGCTACACGGCTTCTGCTGCTGACAAGGCACAGTGGGAAAGATGGATGGAATGCAATGCGTTTGATCGAAGAACGCGCGCCAAAGCGTCTTGCATCAGAGACCTCGTCAGGTTCTGCTGGAACAAGTACAAAGTCGCGTTTGTTGTGCAGGACATGGAGTCTGCTGCCATTGCTTTTGGTCTCGCCCAGGTTGGACTCTGCAGGATTGACATGCTCGACATGGGCCCAGTGGGTGGTGTCACTGTGTTTGGGCAGAATGAGCATCAGCGCAAGGCCGAGCATTTATATCATCAGCGCATGGCCGTGCATCTAGAGCGATCTTTGGATGAAAACTCGCACATCACCTTCTCGTACAGCCGGCGCCAAAATATTTTTGACACATGCAAGGTGCCTATCGAACATGAAGCGTTCTTGATGAGCTGGCTGGACGACCAAATTGACAAGACTCGTTTGCTGGGCATTGCGAATGGCGATCCACCTGGCACTGTTATCCTGACTCCCGAGTTTTATAAGCTCGCATGCACAGGACGTTTGAGCTATCTGGGCCCAGAGATCGAGAAGATTGCCATTGCTGTGTCCAATAAGTGTACAGCATGCAATGGAAAATGCACCGACCGTATTTACAAGGAGTCAGCGCTCTATTATATGAAGTCTGTCTGTGCCACCGCACGGTTCCTCAATATGGTCGTCACCATCTATGTTGGTGGTGTATTGCTGAAGGCTGGCATGAATATTGATCAGTGTACTATTTGCAGCCTAATTACTGTGACTACGAAGGCTCTGAGAAGGCTTCATCTCACTTCCTTTTGTGGCCTGGAATCTCTGCTTGCCTGCTGGTTTATCCTGCGTACCGGCAAAGATGCTCCACCGAGAGGTGCTGGGTCTGTGCTAGGCATCGAAATGGAGGGTCAAGTCCATGGCTTGAGACACGCCATTGAGCCTGGTACCACAGGATCTCCTTTGGCCAGTTTTCCTGGGCACATCTATCAAGGGCGCCAGACCTGCTCTTGCCTTGTGTTTGAGCCGTGTTATCGCTCCAATGATATCATGATGGAACAAGCCCGCAACGTTGTGATTAAAGAACAAGAGCCAGATGTCGAACTCCAGCAATTATTGTTCATCCACTCAAAACCAGAGTACATTGCCGTGGATACCTGCTTGGCATATCCTGATGGAAAAATCGTGCAAGTGCAGCTGGGTGGAAATGTATTATTTAAAAAAAACCGACACAGATGTGTTGATAAGCCAGAACATCTTCAGGCCATACCATTGCGCGTATCCGAATGCACAGATGGAAGCAGCATTGTGGACACTGAGAGCATTGGCTTTCAGCGCTATGCAGTGTACACCCATGGCAATGAAGCAATTCAATCGTGGGTGGGTGGGCTTTTCCCTCTGGAACATGTCGTCTTTCAAGGGTGCAGATCGTTAGCTCATTCTATGGCGCTTTTGGAGGAAGGCGATATTCTGATTCAGGGCTGGTCTGGTAAATCTAATGGTCAAAATCTGGAAACAGCAGTAGCACGATTATCTATTCAGCAATAAATGATACTCGTTGAACAATGCCTTTTGCATAATCTCGCATTCCATAAGCATTATTGCTCAAATATGAAGGTCTTGTGTGTAGTTGTATACACACACCCCCCCCGAAAGAAAATGCGCTCGCAAACATTGCCATACAAAACAAGAAGGGTGTTTATGTAAATGTTTATAAATAGAGCAAATAGACTTGAATCATGGCGAGAAATGGCATAAAGATGCTTATATATATAGTATTATAGATCACACTTGCTTGAACTCGAACCCTTGCTGCTGGTGAAGCTGCTGCTGTAACTGCTGATTCGCAGAATCAAACATTGGGTGTTGCTGAGCCATCAACTCTGTATTTTGCTGCTGCTGTTGTTGTTGCTGTTGCTGCTGTTGCTGTTCAACCAAACCAGCTGGAGGAAACGACAACGTAATAGTGTTTGGGGTATAAGCTTTCGACGAACTTTGTTGCTGCTGTTGCTGTAATAACGCAAAATTGTTTTGTTGTTGCAGTGTAGGGTGGGGCGTGTTGGGGAGCGATTGACTATGTATCGAAATAGGAGATTGGTGCTGGTGCATTTGGCTGTTGAGGTAATCCACTTGCACCGAGGGATGCATGCCAGTCGCAGGTGCGCTGGTCGTGCTGAATGGCGTATTGCTAGTGGCAGCCGCACCGGACGCAGACGCTGTGTACTGGATCACGCTGTTGGGTGTCGACAGCATGGGCGTTGTGCTGGCTTCGTGCGTCTTTTCGTGCTTTTTGAGCGATCTCGAGTGGTAATACGCTTTTCCGCAGCCTTTCGACAGGCAGATGAACGGTCTCACGTTGGAGTGCGTCTTGATGTGCGTCGTGAGTGAATCAGGCCGAGAAAATCGCTTGCCACAGCCCGGCTTATCGCACACAAAGGGACGCTCGCCAGTGTGTGTGCGCAGATGGTTGTACATTTTGTGTCGCTTGGTGAATGGCTTTTGGTTTCGAGAACAGCCCTCCCATTCACAGCAGTACGTAGGCTATCATTGCGTATCAGTAGCCTGTACATTGCCCTGCAAAGACTGCACTTACCTTGCCACTGCCCACGTGCAGATCATTAATGTGCGAAATTAGCTTTTGAAGATCATTGAAAATCTCGCCACACTCTTTCCATCGGCATTGAATTTGGACCTTGACTGATTCTTCGGCAGGCTCTCCAGCGAGCGATGAGGTCTCTTCGTCCTCTTCTTCCTCATCGACAGTGGATTTATCTTCGTCGCTTGTTTGCTGCTGCTGCTGCTGCTTCACTTGGCATTGCTGCTGCAACTTATGGTCCGTGGGCGTGTTGGGGCTGATATTCTCGTCATCCTCGTCATCGTCTTCGTTGGATTTGACGCTGGATTTGTCGTTCTTTTCAGCGTTCAGTTTTTCATTTTCAAGCACAATCAGTCGAGCAATCAGCTGGTCTCGAGACATGTTTTCATAGTCCTGTGCAGCAGTGCCTGCAATGCCGGTTGTGGCATTGGGCTTCAGTCCCAGTTCCTGTGGCGTGGGTGGCGGTGGTAGCGCAATGGTGCCCAGTGCTTGTTTTTGCGATTCAATCACCATTTTGCGATCTTCAGACTTGAAGGCTCCATTCAAATCACTGCTGACAATATACTGCTGTTGCTGGGGCTGCTGCTGGGACTGAGGCAGAGGCTGTTGGTACATTTGCTGCTGCTGCTGCTGATATTGCTGTTGTTGCCCCATGACAGCAGCAGAGCGAGGTGCTGAAGACATCATGGTGGATAGGTTCTTTGTCTCGATATTCAGTGCAGGTGGAAAAGAGCTTGACACAGTGTGTCTTCTCGATTTCTTTTTGCCCAAAACCGTATCATCAGCTTGTCGCTTTGTGCCACGAATAGTCTCATTGATAAATACAACTTGCTGTTGTTGTTGCTGCTGCTGTTGCTGCTGCTGGTGCTGATGATGTTGCTGCTGAACAATAGCGTTATGTAAAGAGATATTGTCACTCTTTACTTGATGCAGTGGACTTGTGGGTGTTGATGGTCCTGTGGGAGTGGATGGACTTGTCAAATTTGCCATTTGAGACAAGACAACATGAGGTGTTTCCTGCTGTTGTTGTTGCTGCTGATTAGAAATGATATCATGTTGCTGCAAGATGTCTGTGCTGTTTTGCTGCAAAATAGCATATTGATGTGCCATTTGTTGTGCCATTACTTGCTGTGCTGCAGCTGCCACTCGCTCATTTTCCTCGTCCATCGCTCTGTGCATTTGCTGTTGTGGCGGTGGTACGGGTACCTGTTGTTGTTGCTGCTCCAAAGTGCGCTGAGAAGGAACGACAGGATGTTGTTCAATACTTGATTGAGAGTTCATCATTTGTGGTTGGGGTGGTTGATGTTGCTGATGTGCTTGAGCTTGGGCTTGGGCCTGTGCTTGTGCCTGTGCTTGTGCCTGAGCATGTGCTTGTGCTTGGGCTTGGGCTTGGGCTTGATGATGAGCTTGAACTTGCGCCTGCGCCTGGGCTTGTGCCTGTGCCTGTGCTTGTGCTTGTACCTGATGATGCACTTGTTGTTGCTGTGATTGATGCACCTGTGCTTGGTGAATATGAGCTTGATAGGCGGCAGCTTGTGCTTGTGCCTGAACTATATTCTGCTGCTGCAACTGTTGCTGCAACTGCTGATCGCTATCTGTGTAAGATAAGGCAACTTGCTGGTGATTCAGGTCTACGGCATTGGCAGCATTGTCAAAAATGGCATCTTGGTGATGATGATGCATCAAGAGATTGGGGCTCATGTTGGTCGAAGCAACCACAGTTGCAGGATCTGCTGGATTGTTCTAGATGAGAAAGAAAAAGGCTAAATTAGTAATTAAGAACTCGTATATTAATAATACAGGTTATTTACAGCCATCTGCATTAAATGAGTTGTTGAAGGCGAGCTTGCGATAGAGATGGCATTGCTGGAGGGCGTCATGGGAGACACTCTGGCGGTAGGGCTGGACAGTGCTGCCATGTGCAAATCAGCCTCACTGCCAAACAGATGCTGCATTTCGCTGCCGTTGTTGGCAGTCGATGGCGAGGATTGCTGCGTCTGTTGCGAATCAAAGCGATGTATAGGCGAGGTTAATTGGTCAAAGGTGGAAGAGTAGAAGGCATCAGTGTTGCTCG
Organism: Mucor sp. M7501; assembly: GCA_037040325.1. Taxonomy (NCBI): domain Eukaryota; kingdom Fungi; phylum Mucoromycota; class Mucoromycetes; order Mucorales; family Mucoraceae; genus Mucor; species Mucor sp. M7501. The sequence continues at coordinate 14,166 of JAXQGS010000202.1, read as the reverse complement.
TATCTCGGTGTTGCTGTTCCATAGTGTTCAAATGTGTGGTTTCCCCGAAGGGAGGCGAGTGCTGTTGTTCCTTTATTTTATAAATCCAAGAAAAAGAGAGAGGCGAGTTCTCTTTTTGATAAAACAGGCCGAAATGAGTGGTCTCTTTGGTGCTATCGAAAAAGAAACCGAGTGATCAAGACAGAAAGAAAGAAAGATAAAACCTTTTTTTCGTATCAGCAATCAAATAAGGAGGATTGAAAGAAGAAAAGAGAGCGAGAGAGAGAGAGACAGAGTTGAGAGGTGGAAAGGGGAGGGGGGGGGGAGAGAAACACCCACTGAGATTCAAAACCATGGTAACATATTTCGATAATGTTGCATCTATTGTATACATTGGAGCCAAACTACAGATACACTAGAGCGTGCCTCAATGCCACAAGCTAAGCTTTGGCCTGCGCTGGCCGTCTGCTGTGCTTGCGCTTCATTTTATTTAACGTTTTGTAGCAAAACAGAAGCACCATTTCCATCATACAAATCAGGCAATTTATTATATTAATTCAAGAACATTGGATAGATTTCGTAGATCTGAATCCAAAGCTTCTCTGAAATATTTTTTTTCCACGTACAAATGGTATTATAAAAGTGCTATTCAGTCACGATCCAGTGGCGTATTCTCTTGATATTAAATAGAAACTCGATGAATGGCCATCCCACATGTCAGATTGAGTCAAATCAAAGGCCAATGCTATCGATCAAACAATAAGAGATGGCATCATACCAGGCCTGTTATCACTAAACAGCCTAAAATTCTGGTATTCCCATCCTTTAGACTGTATAATTGAGAAAGAAGCAAAGAAGGAAAGATCGGTTGCTAGCAAATGAGGGTGAATCACTCAGGCACAACTATATCAAAAGCCAACAAACCAAGATCCACAAATGATTGTTCATCTAATATCCATGATAGATATGGCACTGGTTATGTGTCTTTCAAGCAGATTTGTTTGCTTTAAATGGCACTATCTTCTCCTTGCTCTTCTCCCCCCATTTTGCAATGAATTATTTGTACAACATTTAATATAAAAATATCAAACCAACATTTCATAATATGTGGTCAATTTGATCATGATGTGTTGGCTTCATGTCGTCGTCCGAGATCTAGACCAAAGCGCGCCCCTTGTTCGTTGAATCCATCTAGCTAGAACGTTGTAAAATGTTGCCTTCACCACAGCATCAACAATCATTGTAACACACAAAGTCTTATATAATGATATCATTCTTCCACACACATTACATCCTAGCGGCAAAAAAAGAGAATATGTGTTACAGAAAGAAATCGCCGTATGATACACTAAATCCACTCATAAACGTGGTCATGCATACAAATATATACTTTAGGTGGTGTGTTGTGGGCTTATATTTGGTTGATTCAGCTCCAAGTGTCGCTTAATACGGTTGCAGTCATATTCGCATCATCATGAACGCATGAATGCTGATGGATCTCCATCTTCCATTACATTACAGTAGTTCTGCTGCGTGCACATTAACAACATGTATCATATCTATTCACTCCAAGCTGTACACTTTAGATAAGCTCTCTCTCTTATGATTATGATGCCAGATCGAAGAGCCTGTAGATTTCTGCACCTCCAGCCACGATAGCTCTATTTGGATGTTACAAGTTGCTCCACTCTGTCTGGTACATGCTTGACACGTTGTCAGAAGCTTGTCTACATTGCGAGCCTTTTGTTATTCTTGGCATGCTAAGTTACTTCTTGCCCACAGAATTTACATCAGACTAAATAATGGCAATTAAACGCCTCAGCTGGCTATATCTGCTTGTGGAAGATTAATAAATTGAACTATACTCGTCGCAATAAACATGCATTTGTAGATCTCAATTAAGTGTTGTTGTTGGCGTTTTCGAATGTCTAGTTGACTATTCAGCTTTAAGGATTTTAAGATGATCAAACCTAGCATACAATACATCAGATAAGCAAAGATAGCGGTACAATTACTATTCAGGCTAGCGTTAGTATCTCTTTATGATTCGTAATTCCCTATAGGAACTACATTTGCGTCTATTCAATACTCGCAAAACCTGGAAATTTAGAATGATACAGTCCCTAGTTGGCAGCCCCAGGGCTTAAATAAGCTCGTAAATAAGTGTATATGTCGCATATCTGATTAGACTTGAATCGCGCAATTTAGAAACCTCTTTCATTGTTCATCAGATATACGGCAGCCAATCCCTGTCAATGCGGCTCAGAAAGTCATAGCCAAACATCTCACCGAAGCTGTCATCTGAACCCAAGAAACATGCTCAATAAGGGGGAGAGACCCTTTACATGTATACTCAAATGTCAGATTTCAAAATGCAGCAACATGCAACTGGAACCTATAGAGTGACACTGGTAGAGAAGTTGAGCGTAGTAGGGAAAGCAATTAGACGTCTATAGTGTCATTTACTATACAAAGATCGCTGCTAGGGCAAAAAAAACAGCCTAGCTGGGATTGAATTTTAGAGCTGTCACTGGTCCTCCAGATCGTTCATCTGGACATCCGAAACCCTTTCAGGGGAAATTACACAAAATGTTATTACTTGAACAACATGTATTTCTCTAATCCTTTGCATGTAAAATTGAACGAGGAATCCAATGGTGTTAATTTCAAAAAGATTTCTTTAGTTTGTGAAGAGTAACTGTCAAAAAATGCAAAACACGTTTTCTGAGGAAACGTCTACAAACACTATAGTAAATTGATCCAGAGACACCTTTACATGCTCCTATGCTTCTCTGCGGTTTGTTTGAGTATAGAAACACCTTAGTAGAAAACTTCATTTTCGAGGAGAAAACCTCCATCATTCAAAATCATTAATTTTTCCCTTGCTAGTACAAGGCAGAAATCAATGATCAACTCGATCCCCAAAAAACCGCTGAAAAGTGATTCATAACCTAATGTTAGGTCGTAGAACACGATGGCACCTGTTTTGAGGCCGAGATAGCGCTTTGTTGGCGAGATACAAGCGATTTAAAGTCTTGATTTTACAGTGGTAAACCCATTTGAGGGCTGCTCACTGAACATTGCGCCTATTAACATCTAATTTAATGGTCTGTAGTTTATCATCTAACGAAACAGTGCATTATTAAATTCTTTGTCCATTAAAAAACGCGAAGTTCCCAGAGGATTCCTGCACAAATCTATGTATTATAGGACAAGAGAGACTCGCAGGAAGCTTGGATCGAGTTTGACACTGCATCAATTTCAGATGTGTTGTGCAATAGTCAAGCTATGCTTGCTCCTTCGAGATACATCATCTACACTTACTTTTGCTCATAAATTCCAAGTTTCAGGCAACTCTTGCCTCAAAATTTCAAATTTAGTGAACTGGTGAATATGAAAGTGTCTTTTGTATTGAAAGCCTCTTCAACCGGAGTCTCTTGATTAAATCGAGATAAATTACTACCACTCTAGTTTTAATCCATGTAAAAATCAATGGAAAGAATACATTTGATAATACATAAAGACCCAAAATTCAAAAGTAATGCGTATTTTAGTTTATTAAGCTAGTAAAAGAGTATTGGATAATGCAAGAGTCTAAAAAATATAAAGTATTCAACGTTTTGAGATCATCAAGATCAAAGGTATAGTATAATATGCGAGCTAGTCTTTCTTTTCTTGGGCGGTTTCGTGCTCATGCTTTTCATTGACATGGTGCACATTCTTGTTCATCTTGGCAAATTGGAGCAATTGGAGTCTACGAATCAAGATATCATGCAATTGAACGCGACGCTTGATATTTGACATGTTGTGAGCTTGGATCAACACAATCAAGAGGAAGCCTTCGATAATCATAGTAGGTGTGTTACAGAGAAGCTGACCGGTTTGATTCCACTTCATGGCACTAGCAATGGCAATAAGAGCAAGAACGACAATGAGAGAGAATAGTACAGCGGCAGGCATTGCACAGACACGGCCCATCCAGTTGCTGATTCTTGTAATGATAGAGCGATCTTCTTCCAAAGGCTTTGTGGGGAGAGGAATGTCCAAGAACTGATAGAGACGCTCGTCGTTGTCAACGAGGATATTGAACTGTTCATCCAGCATCTCATCCTGTCGAAAGTAGACATTACGCAAAACAAAGCCATCCACGAAGCCCACCAAGCCAGTGTAGGTTCCTATATTTAAAGTTAGTAATTGTGCCTATTAACGTAATGAGAGAAACACTTACCGATAATGAGCCACCAGTCAGAGTTGTATTCCAGCATGTTTCCAATGCCTATCCAAGTAATAAAGACGCAGACACTAATGAATGCACCAACACCAGTACCAATAACATCACCATAGTAGTCGATGGCTCTGACTGCACGAGATACTTGAGGAGGATCAATGCAGACAGTAGGGTTAGGCTCGTTGTCTTCAGCTTGTTCACGAAGAAGCAGCTCCAACTCGACATCAGTTTCCATGATTCTCTTCAAGCACTTTTCAAGGTACTCCATATGGCGACGACGGGTGTTTTGAAGAAACATGGAGGTAAACGTAAGCTCTACAGCGACACCAGTGTTGATATAGAGCTGCCATAGATCGCTGAAGTCAAGCGAGTGCCCAACACCGACCCAAGCCAGAATGCCGCCCCAGTAAATGGCAAGAGAGGTCATTGATCCCACAGCCATGGAGGCAAAATTACACACACGATCAAACAAGTTTTCGCTGGGCATCTTGACAGCATCGCCAACGTCGTCCTCGATGGCCATATTGCTTACTTTATGGGCATCTATGCCTCGATGAACTTGAGGACTGCGCAGGATGCGATCCACAGTAGCCACTCTTGAACGCAGTTGAGAGACGATGGTCAGTAGTTTGTATGTATAGTTCTGCTGTTGACGCATTAAAAGGCTATTTAAAAAAGACGATTAGCATAGATCCAAATCAATAGACATTCATTTACTTACGAATCGCTAATATAGCATTGAATCGAAGATACATCTTGCATGACAATCTGCCAGATCTCGGGAGCACCAAGCACTCCGCCTACGACAGCCCAAGCTACAAGCAAGAGCAGGGTGATTACAAAGGTAATGCGAGAGCCAGCGTACTGAGTAATTCCATCAAAGATTCGACCGCCCAAGGGCTTGCGCTCCTCAGGGTTGTACAGCGTGATATTATGAGGTAGTTCTTCGCCAACGACTTCAAAGGAGCCTTCAGCTTTGCTTTTAGTTACGAATTGAGTAGGAGCAGAGCATTCCACCTTATGATGTCTTCCAGGGGAAGAGAGAGCATCCCAGAATTTAGAGCCAAATGTCATTTTGTATAGAGAGATATGGATTTGTGTGGAAAATTTTCACAGCAAAAATGTCTCTTTTTATATCAGATTTTCATTCTAGAAACAAAAATCTGGCCATAATTTCATTTCAAAGGCCCCTTCCACTCCTCGGCAATGCTGTTTGCATTGCATTTTTACCGACAACAGATACAGTATCCCACCATTTGGCATGGATAATCATGGATACAGATGCATCTTGCTGGTTTCCAGTGAAAAAAAGCTACATTTCCGTGATTACGAGGCTGTAATGCCATCTGCCAGTGCGAGCATGATAAAACTTGCATCAACAAAAACCAGCGGTTGAACATTTTGATGCAAAACTTCCGTTTAGACAATTCTTTCTAGCATTTCCTGCTAATCAAGTTAAAGATCCGAAAAGTGCACTTGAAGCATCTTAAACAGAGGTGAGGTAATGAAACTGCAGTGGGATGATATCGATCAGATAATGGCAATAGCTCCACTTTTTTACTTGCCTGTTGAAATATAACATCTCATGCATTTAGGCATGTAACACACAAGCGGATCAGCAACATTTGGTAGCACACCATCGCATTTGCATAGAGAGCCGACATTGGCATGAGTCAGGGAAATGGAAACATTTGCTGTTTCTTTGATCGCCCGTCTAGCCTTGGCATACAATGGCCGCTTCACATAAATGAAAGCCAAACACTTTAGTGTTGTTTCTGTGTCTCACCAGCCTCACATGTGGATTGCTACGAAAAGCTTGAAAATAGCACTGCAATGATATACAACATATGCATCAGCAAGAGTCCTTGGGACGTCATTCAAGTCGTACATTTGATGAAGTTAGCAAGGCTAATAGGGCTCGTAATCAAAGTTCGATGTCTCTTTTAGGTCTTAATGGGTGAATCGCATGATTGTGCACTTTAAAGTGGAGAAAATAAGGTTGCGCGAGTCATCGAATGACTTTCCTTCAGTTTCGACAAACTAGATCGCACAAATGAAAAGCCAGGACTTTATGATGATCGAAGCTGTTTCGAAGAAAAACAGAATTTTTGTAGCATTGGATGATCATGCCGTTCAACTAGCGACTCTTTTCTACCGGATTACCTAATAACGTTGATCATAAAAGTCTAAAGAGAAAAAGCTTATTGAAACATGTTTGCAGTTTCAAATATCAGATGGAGCACCAAATATGGTATTACTATCGCAAGTCGGCGCCATAAGAAAAATGTGTACCAGCAGGATGCATAATTTGACAGAATTCAACGTTGAGTTTATACCTCCAAACACATTTCATACGTGAGCAAGAGTATATAGCTCAATGAAATAAAGTTCAATAACTTAACGATAGATTTTATATGAGCAACATTACAATTGAATTTACAGTGTACAGGCTTGAAATACCCCAAGGTATTCGACAATGTATCATGGCATCTACTTTATCAAAGCCATTACATCTTAAAAATGAACCATGTTTTTTATTGATTAACACACATTAACAAAAAGTTACAGTAAAGCTTTCTGCCTCGCATTCAAAGGTAGAATCTTGATCATCATAAGCAAAACTATAAGCATCTGGGCATTGCTGTTTGACATTAGCCGAATTACCACTGGCTTTGCAAGTGCTTGGGCTGTTATTAGCGCCCGTACAACAATCTTCAGGGGAGCCTGTTTTTGAGCAAGCACTCATGCAAGAGATAACATTTCCGGTAGCATCAGTGACAGCAAGCTCTTTAGGGCAATCCGAGATTTTACACTGTGGAGAGCCACACGAATATCCATTGGGAGTCACACCGCCACTTGGCACAATCGACATTGGCATGTTGTAACCGTCGACAAGACTGATGTCGTAAAAGTCTTTACCACCAGTACCCTTAAAGAAGAACTCTGCCAAAGAAGCAGGACTTGTTGCACCAGGTACACCGCAATGGGTTGAATCTTTACTTGCAGATCCAGAGCAGTGATAGCGAGCCCATACACGACCTCCCCAGGAATCAGGCTTACTGAAGCTGTTGCTGGCAGATGGAGTTAAATCGAAGCTTTGTTCAGGCAGTCCAGAACTGACACCGTTGGTGAGGACGCCCACTGTGATGACACTGCCACAGTTGTTCTTTACTGTGATTGACTTTTCGGCTTGTGAAATGGGTACAAGCAGAGTGATCCATAAAGCAATGTAGGTGATGATGGATTGAGTTTTCAACATTTGAAAGTTGCAGAGAGTGAGTGAGAGAGAAAAGAACAATTGCTTTTTTTTCACTCTTGATCCACTCATGTTTCTAATGCAAAAAAAAAAAAAAAAAAAAAAATATACAGTCTAATATAGACTTTCAAGGGTCTTTTGCGGATTCCACCCTTTTGACATGTCAAGTGTAAGAAATAACCCTGATGGATGTGAAACCCCTTTGAAATCAAGGCTTTTTTAAAAGTCAATTTTCTTGATCTATACCATACAGCATTCTTGAACAAGCTTTTATTGTCAACAAAAGTAGTCCAGATCCAGTTCGGTTGAGCAGGGATCGCTCATGATGCTGTCATTGGAAGAACACTTTGACCCTACATCATCCATTGGCGTTGTCACCGGCGTGGTGGATTTGCTGACTGAAAAGATGCTCCAGCCTCCGTCTGCATTGGGGTCGTCTAGCAGCGCTTCATCAAGCATTGCCTGGTAAACAATCTCATTGTGTCCAATCTGGTGCTTGTTCAAGAACTGAAGCATGTCCTTCTCCAATTGACTCTCATCAAAAGACCGTCTGGTGGGTGTTGTTTGGTACAGTTGCAGCAGCAAGACAAGATACGCTCTGCTCACATAGACCAGCGCTGGCGATCTTCCGTACTGTGATACATTGGACTAGCATAAAGATGAGTTTATGCGTGTTTTCCCTCGGTACGCCAATGGCAACTTACACTAAATATATGCTTGGCGCTCATAAAGTGGTATAAATAGGGTCGAAAGAAGCAATCAAACTTTTCCTCTGACTCGGATGACGTCTTGAACCAGTTTTGAAATAGCTGCAAAATCGCAACGGCAGCTTGGGATGTGTGCAGAATAGCTTCATTCTCGTCTGGCGTCAGTGGCTGCTCGCCTTGGTGGTTTGCGAATGGCAGCAGTGCTCTGTACATGGTGATCCAGCATTGGCAGTAGTCTAGCAAAATGCAGAAATAAGTGCGTCTTAGCCATATGCTTGCGTCGGGCGGAAATGAGGTTGGATTCTTCTTGCCGAACTGCAGGTGTTTTGGCAGTGCATGGTAGAACTGCAGCAGCTTCTCTCTGAAGTGATCCACCAGCGCACGCGGCCTCATTTTGCGCGACTCCTCAGAGATGGATCCAGCCAGTTTTCTGATTTGGATGATGCTGATGGCAAATGTCGTCTGGTCCAGTTCTACGGTGTTGAAATCCGGCAGTGGTGTGGGTAGCTCAATGGAGATTTGGTTCAGTTTGATGGTAGCGAGCTGGTCGTTGAACAAGTGAGACACCATGTTGTCGTAAAACCACACTGTCCAAAAGATGCGCTTGGATTGCTCTCTTTCGTGGGGCGTTTTGCAAGACACATAGCCTTCGGGGCGATGCAGATTCAACATGAAACACATGCGAATGGCGATGCCTATATGGAGAAACGCCCGTCTCACTCTGCCCAGGTCCAAATCATACGTGATCAACAAGGTGCGCTGATGGATGTTGGACAGGTTGGCTGGCTCATCGATCCCTAGCAAGTCGTGTGAATGGTTGTAAAACTTGTCGCCCAATTCGCGGAAATCGTGGATTTGTGTGAGGTGAGGATGGTAGATACAGGCGTGTGGTACCGAGTGGGAGAACACAGACGATAACACCAAGGGCTTCAATTGGCCCTGTCGGTAGTGGTTCTCGAAGCGAGAGGGCCTCACAAGTATCGGGAAGCCGCACTTGTGGTGCTGGTGAATGAGGCGAGATTTCACGTCGGTGGAGAGGTCGTTTGTGCCGGTTGCGTTTCTGCTGTAGCTGTTGTCGCCGCCCGAGGTTTTGGAGTAGCGGTTCAGGCTTTCAAACAGGGTAAATGTGTGCTCCTTTTTGTTCTTTTCGTCCGCATGATGCGTGATGGAGGGTCTTTTGGTGAATGCAGTGCTGTTGTAGAGCGACTGCACCGATATGTCGACGCGCGAAATGTGGTTCAGCTGCTGGGGAAACTGGCTGGGCTGTCTGTAGATGGGGTTGCCCTTGGTGTTGTAGATGGTTTCGACAGTGTTTCTCAGTGCCTCGCTGAGATCCTCGAAATTCTTGATGGTGGTGAAGATGGATTTCATGCCATCTGAATTCTCAATGACGGGCCAGCCGGTGCCAATAGCCCAGTCGTAGACGCTGGGGCTCTGCTGCTGTGTCCGAGGCACAATGGTTGTTGTTGCTGCTGCTGTCGGCAGTAGCAGTGAACGGTCGGGAGCAGCAGTGACTTGAGAAGGAGCAAGAGGCTGCTGTTGTTGTGTGACATGGTGTTGCACGTGTGGCTGTATTCGGGGAACCGTCGACCGATAATCTTGCTCGAGATTCGTGACAAATGATGTGAGCCAGCCCACTTGGTTTTCCAGTTCGTCCAGTCTTTGTCGCATTGAAACGTTGTCCAGACGAAGCGCATGATTGCTGTACTGGCAGTGGTATCTGTCCTTACATTGGCCGCAAATGGGCTTTCCTCGATCACAGCCCACCCTTCTTTCACGGCACCTACCATACGCACTAGTATCAGTTTTCATGCATGCAATTCATTTATAAACATGTTTCGTACTTATCACATGCATAGCCAATGTGCTGTCGCTTCTTCTTTTTGGGCTGTTCTTGGCTCTGCTTCTGCGCTGCCGGTGCTGGCAGTGTCGATGGCTGTCGAGCAGTGGAAACGACAGACGACGCAGAGGAGGATGAATCGGATGGACTAGAGACATGCGGTTGCTGATGGTACTGATGAGGGGCTGCAGTAGTAGTAGTCGTCGTCGTCGTCGTCGTCGTCGTATTAGGCGCATGCTGGTGATGGAGTGGTATATGATGGCTGGAGGATGCGATTGCACTGGAGCTACTCGTGCTGCTGTTGTTTGAGTATTCTATATACACAAAAGGACGAGCCTGTTTCTGAATCAAAGTATTGTCAAAATACATCTATTTACACAGTGACGGAAAGAAAAAGAAGAGGACAAGAAAAAAAGGGGGGAAAGGAAAAGAGAAGAAGAAAGGAAAAAAAGCTTCTTTTATCGATACAGGTAAACATGTCTCTGTGTAACAGATGTCTCTGTTTGTGGTTTGTTTCCAATTGCCATGGCAACGCAGAGGGCCAATGTGTGTGTGTGTGTGTGTGTGTGGGAGAGAGAGAGCGCCGTGAGATGAGATTGAGGCATGATTTCAGTTTCACCCAACTCTTTCTTTTTCGACGTTTGTTTGCTGGATCCATGATAACACTTGTTTGATTTAAGCTATTCTTTCTGTACGACATCTGCAGAGCTGAATGGGTTTCGTAATAGGATCCCCGAAGCATCATTGTGCAGCCCGTTTGCTAAGCTTTTTTTCCCCACTTTTTTGCATTTAAGGTTTTTATTGAATTAACATGGCATCTGACGGAATCAGCTTTAATTGGCATGGCTCTGTGGAGGGCGGCAGCGACGACGATGGCATGTCCGAGAACAGCGACAGAATGCGATCCTTCTCTGTGTTCCAGTGCGCAGAACATAGTCTGTATTCAACAGGGATCCACGATTCATCCTGTCGTTGCACAATACGGTATCGCACCACAAATGATTGGAAATAAGGGCCTCCACAGGAAGAACAGGCCTTGGGCCGGGACAAGTAGCAAATCATGTGGCTGGGCAGCTGCTGGAAGCTCTTGTATCGCTGCTTTTGCAGCTCTTTCAGCTCTCGTTTTTTCTTTTTCTTTGCCATCAGGTCATAGAGGATGGGCTGTATGATTTGTCTGGCGCAGATCTCAATCAGGCTGAGCGGGTTGTGTGCTGTTCGCTGTTCCAGTTCGATGGATCGGTCGAGCAGCTGAGGGCAGTGGTCTGTCTTGATGATGGCCATGGACAGATTGAGCAGTTCGGCAGGGATGGCGCTGATGTCTGTGTTGGACAGATCCAGGTAGTTGAGGTGGTGGAGGCGAGCCATGTTGGCAGAGATGCGTGTGATGGGGTTGAAGGACATGTCAAAGTGGGTGAGTTTGGTGAGCGAATAGATGCTTGCGGGTAAATGGCTAATGTTGTTGTGAGAGAGATTCAGCTGCTTTAGATTCCTCAATTGATCAATGTTGGATGGCAGCTTCACTAGTTTGTTATGAGAAAGGTCAAGCATGGTTAATCTGGTTAATAAGGCTACTTGGGTAGGAAGTACAAATAAACCAATGTTGCGGCTATTCACATGGAAGGTTAGTTTGTTAGTCTGTCATGTTGAAGGGGGGGGCATATTTACAGATCGAGCCTGGAAACAGACGCTACCAGGCCAATGGTCTTGTTGAGCACGATGCTCTGCACATTGCTCTGCTGTTTGTCATTCTGCAAGGACATGGCTGCTGCTGCTGCTGCTGATTTGACATCGCCGTGTAAGGGTAGCGATAGCTGCTGCTGGTGGTAGTATGTCTTGTCCACATAGCTCAAATCATGGTCCAAAGCAGTAGGTGAAAATAAGCAGTGCATTGGAAACTGATCCAATGACCTTATTGTTCGAAGTGTAAAATGACTACTCATGAAATATGAGAGAGAGAATGAGAGAGGCAAAGAGAGAGAGAGAGAGTAGGAAAAGAAAGAAAGAGAAAGAGAGGGATATCCATTTTATATATTATAGGTTATATGTAAAGAGAGTATATGAATTAACAAATGTTTGTTTTTACAGTGCACTTTCGGACCATTTCATATCGTCTTTCCATTTGCTTACAACATCAATATTGATTGTTCGACCAAACCTGAACGCGTTCTTCAACAGTAATAGACGAATCTGCGGATCAACGCCTGTCAAGTAGCCAATCTTGCCTTCTCCTGACTCGTATTTCAGAGCGACTGTGCCAATGATGTTGCCTTGCCGGGTCATGATCCAGGCATTGCTCTTTTCGCTCTTTCGAATCTTGGCCAATTCAGCTGCCATGTGCTGGCAGGTCTTTTGCAATTCTGCGTCGTACTCTTGGCCGATCCTTCTGAACCAAAACACACTCACGCCGGCGCTCCACAGCAGCAGTTCGGCCATCAGCCACAGCGTGTGGTTGTAGCGAGAAAAGTGTATGCCCAGTATACCCACCAATCCTGCTTGCCAAGTCCTCCTAACGCTGGATCTCTGCTTGAGCGCATGCAGCACTCGGCTGGTCCTCTTTTTGCTCTGCGTTTCCATGTAAAACTGTTCAAACTGGGCCTGATCTGCCGGTTCATATTCGCGGATCTCTGTGTCCTTGTTCATGTGGTGTATGATTGTTATAAAAGAGTAAAAGGGAAAAAAAGGTGCTTTTGTTCTTTTTAGGTTGTTGTTGGATGTTGTAATGTGAACATTCATCGAGTCACACAAACACACACACACACGCACGCACACACACAGACACAGACACAGACACAGACACTGTTGACTGATACAGTACTGTATCTATTGCAGCACTCAAGATCCATCATGTTGGCTGCTGGTCGATTTACTCTGACCCAGGCACCTTTTGCAGAAATTTCTCCTCGGTAACTTGAGATAAAAGCATCATATTACACTTTATCCGTTCACAAACAAACAAACACAGATTAAGATCACACCTTGTTTGCAAACATCAAAGTAGTAACATGGAAAAAAAAGGTTATTTCAACATTCCTCATTTGGTATCCTTCAATGGTGTGCGCTGTGTTATCGTTGAGATGTTGTTCAATTGGCATCAATTCGTGTATCGAGATACAGGTGCTAATGTAATGACAGCCATTGTGGATTAGCAAGTGTTGAAATCAGCTGTTGGAACACTCGAATCAAAGAATCCTTGCATGAATTCAAAGCAGCAACCTCCAAAACTTGGTGTGTGAGACTTTCATATGCGAATGCTCATCTCGTTCTACTGAATGTAATCCAAGGGGGCATAAAAAGCCCTTTAGTAGGAAATCGATCTGTTGCCTCAAACACTCATCAAGTGCAGACAGAAGGTAGCAGGGCTTTGAAACAGATTGCATTGATCAAGAAAAGAATAGAGCCTGCATTTGAGAAGGGTAGTATTATCTGCACCATTTAGGACATTATTGAAATGATTCAGCCCTTGGTTGGCAGTAAATGTATGTAGCGAGGTTTTCAGGGCTTGAATAAAGTCGTAAATAAGCTCCAATTCGTGTCAAAAGCCATATAGCAGAACATCTCACCAAAGCTGTCATCTGATCCCAAGAAACGTGCCCAATAACGAGGAGAGATACTTAGTGTGTATACTCAAATGTCAGATTTCAAGACGCAGAAGCATGCGGTTGAGACCTGCAGGGTGATACCGGTAGAGATTGAGCGTCATATCGAAAGCCATTAGACGTCTAAAGTGTCATTTACTATACAAAGATGCCAAAAAACAACAACAACGGCATCATTGGCTGGGATTGAATTTTAGGGCTGCTGCTGCCACTGGTCCTCCAGATTCTTGTTTTGGACATCCAAAAACCTTTCAGGGCCAATTACACAAAATCTTACTATATAAACAACAGGTATTTCTCTAGACCTATACATGTAAAATTGAACGAGGAGTCCAATGGTGTTAGTTTCAAAGCGATCTCTTTAGTCTGTGAAGAGTTACTTTCAAAAAATGCAAAACACGTTTTTGGAGAAAAGGTCTACAAACACTATAGTAAGTTGATCCAAAGACACTTTCACATGCTCCAATGCGTTTCTACAATTGTTTTGAGCATAGGAACACCTTAGTAGAAAACTTCATTTTCGAGGTAAAAACGTCCATCATTCAAAATCATCAATTTTT